>BQNB010144789.1:0-16807 GCA_026074375.1 Tanacetum coccineum
ACAACTCCTTCCGGCCTTCTTCCATTAGGGTGGAACATATCACTATTTTCTGTTCTAGGTATTCTGGATGAATTACCACTTTGATTCTTTCCTTCACAGATGGAGTGATAGTAAAAGGCTGTGCTTCTGATCCTGAGACCATCGTGCACTCAAGCGGGATAATTTTGCTACTCCGTAATGTGACTATTCCTAGAAATTTTAACATCCCATGAGCTATAGATGGGACTGCCTGAATTTTCCTTACTCCAGGTCTCCCTATGATCATGTTGTATGGGGATGGTGACCTCACCACCATAAAGTTCATCCATGTAGAGGTGGAATGTTCCTCGTCACCTATCTTCACTAGTAGTGATATTTGCCCTATTGGCCATATGATTTCCCCGCTGAAAATAATGAGGGGTGTTGTGGCCGGGACCATTTGGATTTTTACCTCCGGATGGAGCCTATTGAAGCAATGTTCGTATAGTATTTCTAAAGCCAGCCCTTCATCTACATACATGTGATGTATAAAGTGACCTCCTATTTTTGCTTCAAAGATCATGGGGCCTTCCGTTCCATCCTCATCTCCTAGCGGTGGGAACAAAATTTCTGAATTGGAGGAGAAGCCTTGTGTGATCCTTTGCTTGGCCACCCTTTGCCATGGCTGGACCATTAGGATCACCATAGCTTTGTCCTTCTCGGAAGCTACTTCCTTCTTTGCTGCCTTCAGTTAGTCTTTTCTGCTGCCCTGTTTTAGCTCCTTGATTACATGTGACAACTTTCCAGCCTTGATTAATTCTTCTATCTATCTTTTTAGATGCATGTACTCATTAGTGATATGCCTTACTTCCCTATGAAATTCACAGAACTTGTTGTTGTTTCTTTTTTCTACGGACGTTGTCATTGGTGGCGGAGTTTTGAATTTGCCCTTATCTATAGCTAAAATTTCCTTTGGGGATTTTGTGAGGAGCGTGAACTTGTCACTCCTTCATTCAGACCTTTGCTGGTTCTGAAAGTTTCCCTTTTGTTGAAATTTTGCCTTCTCCTAGCTTCCTGTTGCTTCTACGCCGGAAGTGCTTTCTTTCGTGCCTGGTTAGAAGCTGCCACCTCTCCCCTGAGGAACGCTGTGGTTGCCCTCATCATTTCATCCAGTAATTTTGGGATTTTGTCATGTTAGACATTTTATGAGTTCGGGATTGGTGATTCTGTGCATGAATCAGGAGATTCTCATGTACTCTGGGGCTCTCTTAACATGCATACTCTCGGTCTTGAATCTTTATACAAAATCTTTTGTAGATTCCCTCTTCTCTTTGCTTGATGTGGTGAATTTATACTGTGTCTTTGATACATTTCTTTTGCTGAAGGAAGTTTGCTAAGAATGCCTTTTTCAAGTCATCATAACTAAAACAATGATAAATCCCCAATAATTATTCGAATCCTTCCTAAATTTTTCCAACAATTTATCTGAGTTATATGTGATATGAAAAACCTTAGAAAAATATAAAATCAATTGTACAAATATTATTTGTGCCGATTTCATAATTAGCTAAAAATTAGGGTTTCGAACATGTTTTAATTTATAAAATCAAAATAACATGAATGATAATTTTTCTCATGCATAGAACGAATTAATATGATGAAAATTGAGATAAAAAAATATCTTTGATGATTATTGATGATTTAATGAATTATTGAACCCGGTTGCTTAATGCGAACCCAAAACAAATACCACAATCGAAACAAGCCTTAAACAATCTTACCACTATTTTTCCCACAATCCTTGACCTTCAAAACACCCTATAAAAATCGTGCTTGCCCTTGGAAAAATCTTGTGCCACCTCTTTTGAATTTTAGGGTTTTCGGAAATTATGTTTTAGGGATTTAACAAAATAAAATGCATAGATAAATATAATGGGGTATTTTGGTAATTTTACACTTGTTGAGATTTTTAGGTTTTACACGTTGGTTGGTTCAGGACTTCTAGATATGCTACGGGAGAGTCCTGACCTCTGTCCCCTTCCGTGTTCTCCTCTTACATTTGGTGTTCTGGACTTGGAGTGTTGTGACACTTCTTGGATTTTCGAGTTCCTTCTTGAACATCTTGCAAAGTTAAGACGAGCTTTCACTTCCTTTAGCTTTTCCTACTATACTTTCTCTTGGTGAACCTTTTTAGCTATTATTGGTAACAACTGATGATAGTACTCGTTGTAATACTCCCGGAGGGCTGCGTCAGACGTGGGCCTGTTCGGGTTTTTTGGGACTTGCTCATTCCCCTTCCCCACTGTGTTTTGCACGGAGGATGTGGGTGGGCTGGGATTAAGCTCTGTTGGTTCGCTCATGGTGATTTTAAGAAACACAGTTGTGTACTGGTCCCACGGATGGCGCCAACTTGTTAGTAAAAAATATGTGACGGGGTATTGAATGGGCTTAGATTGCTTGTTGGGCTGGGCTTCCAAGCTCTCTTAGGATAGATCTTGTACTAAACAAAGTAGTAGAGATGATTTCCTACACAAGTGAAAGTAAACCGTTAGCCTTACCGTAGGGACGGACCCCACGATTAGATTCTGGCGTAAGAGTAAGAAAACATGTTGTCAGAAGTATGTGTTTGTATTGGTAAGAGTGAGAAAATCATACCATTTGGAGTGTCAAATGATTCCTTTTATAGGTGAGTCTAGTACTAGGGTTTCATAGTATTTCGCCTATTATCGTAGTGGCCAGAGTGGGGCCCTTGTCTGACAAGGGTCCACGGTTATCGTGACTGCGGATGCGGATTACCTTCCGCGGATGTCAGTTGACCCATAGATGGCCTGCGGAAGTGGCCTGCGACTAATCCACGTCCGTCTTGTTGCGTCCGAGCCGTGGCCAGTGTGACCCTGGGCTTAGTTCCGACCCGTTATGCTGATTATTTATTTTAGTTGGGCCAGGCTTTAACATGATGGTACAGCCCAGGCCTTAACTTGATGGTACAGCCTAGGCCCAAAGGTCTGGTGTACCTATTATACGCATTACCAGACATCATAATTTGTTTGAGCTTAAGCCCATGTATTAGAGTTTGGTTATATATATGGTTTAAGGCTTATGCAATTCATTTAAAAAATAAACATATTACCTCATTCATGCTATTAGAGCTTGGTTTATTTTTTCAAGGTGATTTTGTAAATGTGATGTAGTGAGATTGCTATAGATTTAGGCAATTAGGAATTAACGAATTATCAAAGAAAAGGGGGTAATATCATTTACCTGATGAGGATAAAACACAAGACTTAAGAAAAATCTTCTTAAACTCTTTTCATTAATTCAATTCAAACAAAACATAACACCCAAAAACCTAAACAATGAACGCTATTTACAAGAAACTAATACTAAACCTATTAGGACTCTAATAAGGTAAATATAATCTTTACCCAATTAAAAGAGAATTACTAAATAAAAGAAAACTAATCTAATAAAAGATAAATATAATGCTAATCCAATAAAGACTACAAATACTTCCCAAATACTTATCCTATACCAACACGTACTGCATTATTCTCTTATTCTTGAAAAAGACTCATCCTTGAGTTTTCACCTAGAACGAATAGAACATTTTGTTGAAACTCGAACTTATCATCCTTTTCACTGTCGAACTCAACATGTTGTTTCTTGACATCGTTTATAACCTCCATATTCTTAACCATATGCTCTTTTTCAATGTATGACCTGGAAAATTCGACAGTGGAATATCTTGCATTAGAGATAATATTGGTTGTAGTTCGCCTGGAATAAGAGCTTATGAGACTTCGTCTAGCGATTTCAGATTTTTAGGTATCTTATTCGATGTTTCATCTTGTATCATTATTGTTGCAATAGTCTAGTTTACTAAGAATTCATCTTTCTATTCTTCCTCAAAGTCTTGATATCTCATGATGAATGAATTTCCCCCCTTGGTTTTGAAACATGGTTGCTTTCCATCAATGGCACTTGAATAAACCTACCACCATTATGTTTAAACTTATAAGTGTTGTCTTCAATGTTGTAAATTGCGTTAAGATCGTACACCTATGGTTTCACTAGAATAATGTGACAAGCATACGTGTCAACAACATCGAATAACATCCCGTCCTTGTATTTTCCAATGGAAAATGAAATACTACAATATTCGGTAACCTTGAATTTGCCAAGATAATACGGTAATGGACGTTTTTCAGTGGGTAAATTTAACTGATGGACAATATCTCGTGTGATAAAATTTCCATGGTTGTCGCCATCGATAAAAACATCAAAGATCTTGTGCTCCACGATACAACATGTCCGAAACAGATTATGTTGTTCAATTTTATCGACTCGATCATTATTACCATCGTTCCCAACCATAATTGAATCTTGATAAAAAAATTCAGACTTGAGATTTTCAAAAATACCTAAACTATGAACAGTAGTCGAATTTGAACAGCAAAATAGTTTTTTTAGACCCAGACAGAACCTTGCTCTGATACCAACTGATGTAGCGAGATTGCTAGAGATTTAGGCAATTAGGATCCACGTATTGCCGGACGTCAATAAGTGAATAAAACACAAGATTTGAGAAAACTCTTCTCAGACTCTTTTCATTAATTCAATTCAAACAAAACATAACACCAAAAAACCTAAACAATGAACGCTATTTATAAGATACTACTAAACCTATTAGGTCTCTAATAAGGTATATATAATCTTTACCCAATTAAAAGATAATTACTAAATAAAAGAAAACTAACCTAGTAAAAGATAAATATAATCCTAATCCAATAAAGACTACTAACGAAACTAAAATACTTCTTAAATACTTACCCTATACAAACACGTACTGCGTCAAAATGTCACTTTTGAGGGCAATAGTCAAAAATGGTGAAGGTTCTAACATGAAACGGCCTTTTCCTGACTTGATGATTTTAAACATAGTTATGTAAAACGTGTTTAAGAAAAGATTTAAGATGGTTGTGTTGTTTGGTTTCCTATGTTGAACGGTACGGACCCTATGAATAATGTTATAAATTACCTTTTGGAATGATCCTCAAATACGAGGAGAACACATTTTATAGCCATACAATTTAGAACAAGGTAACGCGAGAGTTAGCAATTTACACAAAGGTACTAAAAGAATGTAAAATTATAAAGTTTATGTTGTAATATCCCCCACAAGTGAGACGGTGGTGGTCCGAGACGAATGAACTTTCGAAAGAATTTGAACTGCAGGCCAAGAAGACTTTTAGTAAAAATGTCAGTCACCTTGAAGCTTGGGAATGAATTTGGTGTAAAGCTTACCAGATGCAACAAGCTCACGAACAAAATGATAATCAAGATCAATGTGTTTCACGTGTTTGTGGGAAATAGGTTGTGCATAAAATATAATGCATCGTGATTATCACAAAGTATAGTTGGACGTTCTGGTGGGAGAGCATGCATTTACTGAAGTAGGCAGATGATCCAAATGATTTCAGCAATAGTGTTGGCCATTGCTCGATACTCAGATTCACAACTTGAACGAGAGATCATAGATTGTTTCTTAACACTCCAAGATATGATATCTCCTCTAAAACAATTGAGTAACCATAAGTAGATCTATGTGTCTCTCGACACCTGATGACATCAAATAACATCACTTTTATAGCATCATTTATCCTATGTAATTAACCCATATTGTATGATTATTGCAAAGAATTGTTACTTAATTGTTTATATTTGAGAATTTGCAGCAACAATGGAGTACTTGGTGAAGATTAGCGAAAAAGCACGCATTCTGGAGCTTAAACGAAGAAATATGAAAAAAACTGATTCTGACATCCTATACGCAGTATGCATCAAGGAAGATACAACGTATATGTGTCTGCACTTCACTGAAGACCATGAAGGAACAAGATTCAATACGCCGTATCTAGAAGAATCCTATACGCCGTATTCAAGTTATAGAATATAAAGATTCTAGAAGATATCAAACGTGGTCCCTACTCCAAGAAACCCCTGATACACCGTATCCAAGTCACTGGATACGCCATATCGACCATATTCCAGACCTTATAAATAGAAAACTCAAAAATGAGTTTTAAGTGTGCTAAATCATATTTCGATACCTAAACCATAAAAGTTAATTTTTAGAAGAGAAGAAGAGCAGAAGAGGTCGAGCAGCTTAATTAATTCCATAGGAAACAACTTGTAATCTTCTAAACTCTTGTAATCGTTCAGTTTTTGGTATCATTCATTAACTCGGTTAGTTTACCTTGGCTAAATTATTACTTTTGTATTGATTATGATGTTTGAAGGCTAATACCTTTGGGTATTAGACATTATTATGAAGATTTAAATGTTTGGTTTATTTATCTCGATTTCTTAATTTATCGTTGAATGCTTGTTTATGTTTATCATCATACTTGTTTATGTGCTTTTGTATGCTACCTATCATTCAACTGGATCTAGTGATACGAACCAAGTAATCTAGATGCCGGTATAGCTCTCCATACAGTGATTCATACATCTAGACCAATAGGATCACAAATAACGACCTATCTTTGCCTTTAAATTGTGAGCTTAGTTGGACCGGCAGGTGACCTTGAGATCAACGAGTACGTTTTTAATTAATTGGTAAAGACTTGGTTAGTGGACTACTAGTGTATAAATTGCCATTAAGTAGTAAGTGGGTAAAATCTCTATGAGTTAGGGTTTAACAAGATCACCATTGCTTTAATCCTTAAGATAGGTTATAATCAGCAAATAAGGATGCTTTATGCGAATGCGTTTAATTGTGACATAATTCTACGTATCTAGGTCTTACGAAGAAGTAACGCCTAAGTCTTAAGAATGATATGCCGCCTCGAGATAAGAAATCATTGCACTAAATAAACAAACCAACATTCTAATTGAATCAATAATGGTTAATATAGTTTCCTTATATTTGGCTAGACCGCTCTTTTATCTTCTGTTAATTTGTTTGCGTGTGTTTTAGTATCTTAAATTGGTTTTAGTAACCATAAAACCCGTGCCAGTCTCTTAGGCTGAAAACCCCCCTCTTATCCATTAGATTTAGGTTTAACTTAGGTTTAGCATAGGTTTAACATAGAATAGAACTAACTTAGTTTAGTAAACCAATTTATTAATAAATTGAAAGATTGTTTCTTCCTCTTTGTGATCGACACCCTACTTACCACGAAACTCCCATCTGAGCGGGCACACTGCCTGTTAAAGTGTTGTTTTAGGTAAAGTCGGCAAAATATAAATTTAAAACTTAAATCATCTCAAATCAACCCTACACTACAATACATCAAGTTTCTGGCGCCGCTGCCAAGGAGTGAAAATTAATCTTGAATTATATTTGATGTTTTGGTTTTTAGAATAAATCTAACCTTTAGGAGTAGTGTAGTTTAGATTAGTGTATAATTCTGTATATTTCTGTAGATTTGTATTGTTTGCTTATATATTTGTTTAGTTTAATTGTTTTGTGTGGTTTTATGTTTTTCTAATACACTGTTCTGGTCGAATAACCGATATGGCGTATCTACTTCCATTGAATACGGCGTATCTAACTTTCTATCTAATACATCATATTGAATATGGCGTATTGATCATCTGATACAGTAGCGAATAAATTGTTTTTTTTCGAACTTTGAGCTCGAAATTCCATATACACCTTCTTTTTCAACTGGTTCTACTGATAATTTTTCTGGTAATTTTCAGTAACAACGACTAAGGTAATTAAGGAAGAGTTCGAGAAACTTGGATTTCTCGAGATCAATGACGGATCATTCATTGACAATACACAACCTGGAACTCTTTATGATGAATTCAACCGACTAAGTAGAATTGATAACGACTTGTTTACTTATGAGATTGAAGTACCGGAATCTTTCGAATGCAACAAACAAGCCGATTGTCCAGCACATAATGATCTTGGGGATTATGATAAGAAAATAAGTTATGAAGAATGTGAAAAGATTTATGCTGAAGATGTGATCTTCATTAACAATATATTTTTAGGCTTATTGATGTAACAGTAGAACAGTGGTTGGACCTCAAATATGGGAATCATATGACAATGGATGTAAATGTCAAGAATGAGGTAATTAGTACATGGTTGATGAGAAGCTATAAACTGCAATTTGAAGAATACTTAGAGATAAAAAAACAAAGAGACGCGTACGCACGTGATGTTGATATGGAATACGACCCATCCAACTTGGTTTTTGCTAATTGGATCTCCTCAAAATTTCATAACCATTCAGACATGAATTGGTACACTAAGAATGCGCTATGGATTTACTAGGCACGAGGTGACGATGAAGTTGAACTTTCTGATAAAGAACCTTCAGATCCTAATGATGAAAATCTCACTGATGAGTGTGAAGTTGCTGAAATTTTTAGGATAGAGACTAACATGTTCGATTTTGAGACGCTTACATGTAAAGCTTTCAAGGAATTCAATTATCTCTTACAAATTGATCCGGATGTCCTCACTAAGGATATTAAGAGATATAAAAGTTATGAAATTTACAAGAATGGTTGGATTTATGAGTGGAATAAAGATGTGCCTTGGGTACAAGAAAATCCATGGATAGATAATGGAGTATGGAACCACACAGTTGGACCATTATTTGCAAGCCCTTTTAACTATAAAAGTGGATTGTCTGGAATGGGCCAACGTGATAGCTTGGAGGAATGATGGATTTGTAAGGAGGGAACTTACCCCCAGAGCTACATAAGTTGGAAAATTCACTAGTTATCAAGAATCTGGAATGGTACTTATCAAGATCTGGATGGTAAACTTAAAAAGGAAGCTTTAATGAATAAATCCATCATTGAATGATTAATTGACGAAGATGATAAATCATGTGAAGGAGTTTGGAGAAGTCAAGATGGTTATGTAAATAACAACCAAGATCATAAAGGAGAATATGAGAATGAACATAATGATGAAGAACTATTTAATAATACCACTAAAGAGTGGCTGTTTTCCTAATTAAAAGATATGTAATGATCAAGTATTCATTCAGAGATGACAAAAAATATGTTGCCATAAAGAAAGATGAATACAGAAATTCAACGAGCACAAATGAAGAGGCATGCCAAGCATACCGAGAAATCTTTCGCTTGATGGATGAAGGATGGATGGTAACGCGCACCGAGTGAAGAAAGCTGGAGAAAAAAAGTCTAACTTAAAGACTTAGCTGTAAACAAAAGTGCTTCCCGAGAGACCACCCGGATTGTTATTTATTTTATCGAGTCTGTCTTCCCAGACATCAATACGGCGTATCCACTCCATACCATACCACATATTGATTGTGTGGACGTTATCAATCTTTATTTTTATGCACTTTTTAAAAACATTATTGTCAGTTCTGTCCATACGGCGTATTCATACACATGATACGGCATATTCTGCAGACTGACTCGTATTTAGATACTTTTAAAGGTTCTCAATACATCATATTCCAGTTTATGGATATGGCATATTAGACTCCTGTACAATATAGTTTATTTTATTTAATTAACCATAGGTACCAAGATAGGAATGCATTGTTTTTCCTATATTTTACACAGGACCTCAAGGAAAAAAATCGACAATATTTGTAGAGTATCTACGATCTAGAAATCTTGCTCAACAAACTTACATTGAGAATCTACCGAGCAAATATCATGAGAGTTTCTCATTCTAATTTTTTTTAATTCCTGTATTTTTAATGTTTTAACTATACAATGAGGACGTTGTATAATTCAAGTGGGGGGATGGGAATCATAATGTTTACTTGTCCTATTTTTCACATTAAAATGCTTAAATTATGCTCAAATTTAAAAAAAATTAAGCATACTTTTGTGAAATTACTTGTTACATAACCCGCACACAGCAACCCTTGTTAGATATTGTAAGGATTTAACCTTATTCGTTTCCTAATGTTTATCCAAATTCCACAAAATATGACTGTGCCGGTGATGTTGTAGACTTTAGAACTTGGCTTGGTATATCTATTCGAGACCACAATAATGAGAACTATGGATTTAGATGGAGTAACTTGTTTAAATTGGTAAATTTTTAGGATTACACCCAAAAAGCCTATACATGTTGTTTATTAACTAACTAAACTGGTTAGTTAACCCCTGTATAAACCCTTTGTTTACTCTCATTATAAGAGTAAGATACCCCTAGAAAAACCTGTAGAGCTAATCCTTTAGGAATAACACCAAATATTTGTTTCGTTACACCTTTACACCTTAGCCTACCCTGTTAGATTAAGTCTATTTTACAGTTGCTAGTTGCTAAAAAATGTAAAGTATGTATTTCCCGAGTCTTGTTTCATTTTCTATCTTCGGTACGGTTGGAAAGAAATTTGCACATTGCAAATGGGAATGTATAAAGTAGTCAAAACTCATGTATTTTTACTACCATCACAATTAATGGTACGTCCGAAGAATGAAAAACTATCAAAGGAATTATCCAGAGCTATTATGATCGTGAAGATTGTGAAATTACATCAAGATTTGTAGTTAGTATAGATGAAAAAAATGAAAAAATCAGAAAAATAGCAACAAAAGGAGGAGGAAAGTTTAAAGATGATCGTTTTGCAAAGCCAAAATCGAAGGAATTATTTGAAGGATCGATTATTCGTTGATACGTCTTATAAATCAATGATGTAAAGTTTTGTATAAAGTGGAAGATATCGCCACTTGTCTTGTAAAGTATGGGATGTAAGGAAAGTTGACCGTTACGGGAACACCAACTTTGGTTGTTGTTTTTGATCTATGATCAAGACGTTTGTTAATAGTTATGTCTTAATCATGGTAACGGTTAGGAAAAAGTGTCTAGCAACTTGTATCTTAGACTTAATCTATTTGCTTTGTGAATTTAATTTAACAACAATTTATTTCCCTTTTCTAATCATTAACCTTGGGTTTTACTTGAACGAGGATGTGTACGAGCATGCATGTCTATTCCGTCATTACGGCCATGTATGCATGTCTCAGCTGCCTTGTTGGTTTATTACTTTTGGTGAAAGTTAGAAGATCCCTACCCTATATCATTCTTCATTCTAACCCTTGGTTAAACTCAAATGAGGATGTGATCGAACACACATGTCTATTCCGTTGTTACGACCATGTATGTGTGCTTCAGCTGCCTTGTTGGTGTGGTACTTTTAGTGAAAGATTGTAGAATGATCAACCCTAAGCCTTATAATAAAAACCTATTTTACCTTTATAAACTTGTTACTCCTTAGCTCTAGTGGTGGAGATGTGTATCCTTGCCAATCCTATGATAGAATACTCGTCACGACCGAGCAATTGAGCGAATTAGTTACATGTTACCACATAGATTAGTTGAGTGATTTGAGTTTTTTCATCTTCCTATTTCGTGAGGTGTTTGGTTGTGTACTTGTAATAGATCAAATAAATGCTTAAACGAAAAAAATCCTTAGGGATATATTTTCATAAACTTCTAAAGGCTACTTTGATGACATCAAATAACGTCTATTTTATAGCATCATTTATCCCATTTAATTAACCCATCTTGTATAATTATTGCAAAGAATTATTACTTAATCGTTTATATTTGAGAATTGCAGTAATTATGGAGTACTTGGTGAAAGTTAACTAAAAGGCACGCATTCTGGAGCTTAAACGAAGATATTTTGAAGATTATTGTTTTGACATCCAATACGCCGTATCCATTAAGGAAGATACGGCGTACCTATACATGCACTCACCAAAGACCACGAAGGAAACAAGATCTAATACGCCGTATCCAGAAGAAGGCAATATGCCGTATTCAAGCTATATGGAAATAAAATATTCTGGAAGATATCAAACGTGGTCCATTCTCCAAGAAACCCCCGATACGCCGTATCCAAGACTTTGGATATGCCGTATCGACCATATTCCAGACCTTATAAATAGAAAACTCAAAAACAAGTTTTAAGTGTGCAAAATCATATTCTCGATACCTAAACCATAAAAGTTGATTTTCAGAGGAGAAAAAGAGCAGAAGAGGTCGAGCAACGCGATTAATTTCATAGGAGACAACGTGTAATTTCTTATACTCTTGTAATCGTTCAGTTTTTGGTATTATTCATTAACTTGGTTAGTTTACCTTGGATAAATCATTACTTTTGTATTAATTATGACGTTTGAAGGCTAATACCTTCGGGTATTAGCCATTGTTATGAAGATCTTAACGTTTGGTTCGTTTATCTCGATTTCTTAATTTATCGTTGAATTTATCAATATACTTGTTTACGTGCTTTTGTATGCGACCTATCATTCAACTGGATCTAGTGATACGGACCAAGTAATCTAGATGCCAGGATAACTCTTCATATAGTGATTTTTACATCTAGACCAATAGGATCACAATTAACAACCTATCTTTGCCCTTAGATTGACGAAGAAGTTGAAAATGTGTATGATGAATCGGCTAATTTGTTTAAATCCGATGGAAGTTCATCTTTCACGGTTGCTGTTGGTTAGCTTGTTCATTTGAGTCATTTGTTCTAGTTGCAATTAGTTGTTTCTAGAATTGTAAGTGTTTATGGCATGTCATAAGCACTAGTTATAGGTGTTTATCAAGCTGTTTAGCTTGAGGTTAATGTGGCACTTCAGCCACATTCCATTTGTACTTAACATTTTGTGGTTTTAATATACTTTACCGGGGTAACCCTTTACCAAAAAAAAGACCTTGGTATCAACGAGTACGTTCTCGATTAATTGGTAAAGACTTGGTTAGTAGACTACTAGTGTATGAATTACCATTAAGCAGTAAGTGGGTAAAGTCTTTATGAGCTAGGGTTTAACAAGATCACCATTGCTTTAATCCCTAAGATAGATTATAATCAGCAAATAAGGATGCTTTATGCGGATGCGTTTTATTGTAATAGAATTCTACGTGTCTAGGTCTTATGAAGAAGTAACGCCTAAGTCTTAAGAATGATATGCTGCCTCGAGATAAGTAATCATTGCACTAATAAACAACCAACGTTCTGATTAGATTAATAACGGTTAATAAAAATTTCTTATATTTGGCTAGACTGCTCTTTTATCTTTTGTTAATTTACTTACGTGTGTTTTAGTGTCTTGAATTAGTTTTAGTCACCACCAAACCCGTGCCAGTCTCTCAGGCTGAAAACCTCCTTTATCCATTAGATTTAGGATTAACATAGGTTTAGCATATATTACACTAACTTAGATCAGAAACAAAGTATTAATAAATTGAAAGTGTTCCTCGCTCTTAGTGATCGACACCCTACTTACCACGAAACTCCCACCGACCGGGTACACTGCCCGTTAAAGTGTTGTTTTTGGTTAGGTCGACAAAATATAAATTTAATACTTGAATCACAAATCACACCCCTAACTACAACACATCAATTTTTTCGTGGTTTATGCAGCAATTTTTTCAGGAAATAAGTAATAGTATATTTTTGCAGAGATATTTACTGAACACTAAAAAGAAAAACCTGTCAGGTGGTCCTGACGGCGTCAAGGTTAAAACCTGACGGCGTCAGAACTGTAGCAGATGAGAAATCCGTGTTTTTTTGAATTTTTGAAAATTTATTTTTGTTAAATTTCCAGAAATTTTAATTTTCCATATTTTTTGCAGAAAGTCAAGATTACATTAGTACAAATACTCTATCTTTATTGCTTTATTAGGATTCTAGTTTATGATTATAGCTAATTGTATATCATTTACCGTCGATTTTATGCAGGTATAGATGTTTTTGTCTTTGATTTTCAGGTTATATCAGATTAGGAGAGTCCGAAAGTTCTTAGGATTTTCACTTGGATGATTCTTAGATGAAGATTTAGCCGGTTTATCTTGTTTCTTCTCTGATATTGAGCAAACCATGGGAGTATAATTTCTTTCATATTTTATTTATTCTTCCTTTCTCGTTTTTTGGGTACTTTTGAAACATTGGGGACAATGTTAAATTTAAGTGTATGGGGTAATGAAAGCCTTAGAAGCTATCTTTCCTATTGCGTTTGCTTTGCCCTTAAAATAATGTGTAATATACCAAAATATAGTTTAGAACGGTAATTTTGGCCCAAATTTTAAATTTTTTTATGGCATATATCGGTAAACTGTACTTTTAGATGCGTCTCATGCATAAGAGTTATATGACTAGCACAAAAATCCTACCATTCAAAATTTCCACCCTAAAAATGTGAGGTTCGCCCCTAGATATTTAGGAATAAAAGCATTCATCTTTAATGCTTATGAGAGTGTACTAGTAGTATATTAGATTCTAGAACTTGCTTTAGTGATGCATCCTGAGACTGCTAGTGAGATCGCATTTGTGTGATTAGGATTTACTAAGTGACAAGAGGCATTAGGATAAGCCTAGTTTTAGCCTGCATTTGTTATAGTTATGCTGATCTCATTAGTCATATAACTACCCTCACACCCTTGCTATGCACTCATTTTTAGTGCAAGATACCCCTAGTACACCCTTCTGAGCTGATGACATCAAATAACGTCACTTTTATAGCATCATTTATCCCATGTAAATTACCCATTTTGTATAATTATTGCAAGAATTGGTACTTAATCATTTATATTTGAGAATTGCAGTAATTATGGAGCACTTGGTGAAGATTAGCATAAAGGCACGCAATTTAGAGCTTAAATGAAGACATTTAAAGAAATTGTTCTGACACCTCAATATGCCGTATCTAACAAATAAGTTACGGCGTATCCGTACATGCACTTCACCAGATACCACGAAGAATTCAAGCTCAATACACCGTATCTAGAAGATTTCAATACGTCGTATCTAAGATATAATAATAAAATATTCTGGAAAATATTGAATGTGGTCCCTACTCTAAAAAACTTCCAATACACCGCATTGAACTCTCTCGATATGGCGTATCAACCAAATTCCAAACACTATAAATAGAATGCCTAAAAATGAGTTTTATGTGTGCTTGATCATATTTTTGATACCCTAACCACAAAAGTTGATTTTCAGAAGACAAGAAGAGCAGAAAAGGTCAAGCAAAGCTATTAATTCTATAGGAAACACCTTGTAATCTCCTATACTCTAGTAATCGTTTGATTTTTGGTATCATTCGTTTAACTCGGTTAGTTTACCTTGGTTGAATAATTATTCTTGTATTGATTACGATGATTAAGGGCTAATACCCTTGGGTATTAGACATGGTTATGAAGATTTAAATGTTTGGTTTGTTTATATCGACTGCTTAATTTATCATTGATTGCTTGTTTATGTTTATCAATTCATAATTGTTCATGTGCTTAAGTATGCAACCCATCATTCAACTGGATCTAGGAATGCAAAGTATCTCGCTAGCTAGATGCCGGGATGGCTCTCCATATCCGCAATTTATATATCTAGAGTAATAGGATCACAAATATTGACCTATCTTTACCAATCGATTAAGGGAATAAGTTATTCTAGCAGGTGACCTAGTATAACGTTCTTCTTCCTTTGGTAAAGACTCGAACAATAGACTACTAGTATATAAAGATCCATTAAGAAGTAAGTGGATAAAGTCTCCATGAGCTAGGGTTTAATAAGATCACCATTATTATTCTCCTAAGATAGATTATAATCAACAAATAGGATGCTTTATGTGGATGCGTTTAATTGTGACAAAATTCTACGTGTCTAGGTTTTAGGAAGAAGTACCGCCTAAATCTTGGAATGATATGCAGTCTTGAGATAAGCACTCATTGCACTAAATAAACAAACCAACGTTTTAATCGGATAAATCAAGGTTAATATAGTTTTCTTATATTTGGCTAGACCGATCTTCTATCTTTTGTTAATCTGCTTGCCTGTGTTAGTGTGTTCTAAATTAATCTAAGTTACTATAAAACCTGTGCCAGTCTCTTAGACTAAAACCCCCTTATCTGTTAGAATTAGGATTAACATAGGTTTAGCATAGGTTTAACATAGATTAGAATTAACATAGTTTAAATTAACTTAGCTTAGTTAACCAAAATATTGAGAGAACTATAGATTAATGTTATCGCTCTTAGTGATCGACACCCTACTTACCAACGAAACTACATCTGATCGGGTACTCTGCCCATTAAAGTGTTGTTTTAGGTAAAGTCAACAAAATATAAATGTTAGATCATTTACTGAATAGATCTTAACCTTTAGCTTGTAAAGGGTTTGTTCCTTTAGATAATTCTAAAGCAACAATAATGAAACACTGATTTGAACACTATTGATTATGCGGAAACTAATCAATAATGCTAAGAAGAACAGTATTAAGAAACTTATTTTATGTATGGTAATGATCTCTTGGGACTACGCTTTTGAACTCTGATAAATATGCAATGGAATGGTTGGTTCTATTGATCTGTTTAGAACTATATCTACTAACTATGCTTATGGTTCCTTTTATAGACTAAGGAAACCCTAATGGGCTTTACAAAACGCGTACAAAGATCATGCATATCCTTTCCTAAGATATCTCATGCATATCTCATAAACGGTACTAACTATTTTATACTAACGGTACTAATTATCTGATCAGTACTAACATTTTGTATTGTCAGTACAAATTACAACTAGCGGTACTAACTAATATAACTAACGGTACTAAGCTAGGAATGCATAATTCCTAACAATCCTCCCATAAACATGATTGTTGAACTTGTTTAACTTTATGTTTCTTTAGTGTAAACACCTTGTAGACCAGAAGGATGTATCCAAACACTTCTATTCTTAAAATCTCCATTTTGATGAACTTGATCAATATCAACTCTACAACCTTGATTTTCTCTAAGCTTCCCTTCTTTATCAGCAACACAACAAATCTAACTAAGTTGGCTTTGTAGTTTTTGGCAAACTACCAGCCATTA
>BQNB010144790.1:2234-16807 GCA_026074375.1 Tanacetum coccineum
TAAGTCGTTCTTTATATTCTTATGTTGTTATGCTATGACTTAACACCCAAACTGTTGGTTCCGCTGCGTAATGAATTTGGGGGTGTTAAAGCTTATTTGATTAAGACTCTTAAAACTGCTTTTGAATGTTGTTTAGATGTTGTAGTAACTAGTTTTGTTTAAGTACATTTGCCTTGTGGTTTTTAGTTCAAAATCTGTCATAGTTTGTTAATGTAATTTTCTAAGTTAAAAGTCCATTTTCAAAGTTAAAATTAGGGTAGTTAAATTTGTTTTTAGACTCTGAATTTTTGAGCATAAGCTCACTAGTTGTCAATTTCTATCTATTTTAGCTTAGTTTAGCTTTTAGACTTATTTTTCTAGCTTATTGATAGGGCTGCAAAAGCCATTTTTCTCTTACAAAAACCAAAAAAAGCAGCAGCTGCTGAGTAAAAACAACCCTTTTCACAAGCCTTTTTTAGAGCTTATTTGATTTTCAAATTCATTTGTATTTGCTGATTTTAGAAGCCCTTAGGACAATCTTTAAGCTCATGTAAGCCTTATGGCCATAAGGTTCTGATTGAGTGCTTAAAAATAATTTCAAAAGTGTCTCTTAGGCTGTCTGCTTACTAGTTTTTGGTCAAAGTGCCTATTGAATTTTTATAGCCTTTCTACTTATCTTTCCTTGATTATTTTAGTTCCCAGGTTCTTATTAGGTGTAGTAGTTTATCTGTTTTTGCTTATCTTACTTTTTCATTAGCTTATTAAGTTTAAAAATGCTAACAGTTTAAGCCTTTTGTTTCTTAGTTTAAAGAATAGCAATCTGTCATTTCTTTCTGCTTATTCTGGCTTATTTTTAAGTCTTACAAAATATGTTTTTTTTAAAGTTTCTTATTCTTGCCTGTTTTATAAGTTTTAAAAAGAAAATTTAAAAAAATGTTTGATAAAAAGGAGAGGCCATGAGGGTCGAACCCATGACCTCCCTTTTCACACACACATGTCCCACACTAAACACACACTAACCACCAGCACCAGTATGGCTATCTGTTAGCCCTACACACCATTTAATTTATATACTCTTTTTCACCTTTAGGCTTTCAGCCAAATTCTGCTTATTTTGTAGCTTATTTGATAAGTTGTTGCACCCATTTTATTTTTCCTGCATTCTACATTGTTTAATGCACTTTCTCTGAATTTTTCAGATTTTTAGGAATTAATTTAGTATTTTTAATCATTTAATTTCATTAAACCAGTTTTTAATGCATAAAAAATAAAATAAAAGTCAAAAAATCATAATTCTTTTTTAGAAAATTTTCTTTTATCATTTAGGACTTAGGAAAATTATATTTACATTTGTAGGGGTAAAATTTTTAGAATTTTGTTTTTTAAAGAACGTGATTTGATCCCGTTATGGGTTTTCTTCGTTTTTCACTTTAAATGCTTACGTTTTTTGTTTACTTTTCTTTGTTCTTGAATTTTAGTCACTTAGGATTTATTAAAAGTTAAAAAATCATTTTAGGATTAAATTTTGATAATTTAGTTTTTTTTAAGTCGCCTTTTTTTAGGATCCCCATTATCGTTTTAGTTTTAGCTTTAATTACTTTCGTTTTTAGTTTGCCTTACTTATTTTTCTCGTAGATTTAGCAATCAAATCCAATCAAATCTTGTTCCATTCAAACATCAAATATCAAACCGACTTTTGACTTTTCATTGCACGCCTCGACGGGAAACGACCCGAGAGATTTTTGATTTTACTTTGGTCAAAAGTAATTTCTTTGAATCTTTTGGAATACGTATATTATATATTTGATATAATTACCCCTAAAAAGGTGATTATCAAATATATACAAAGAATTACTGTAATTTTGCAAGGCGATCAAGTTCCTGAGGAGATAAACTGCGCATACCAAGGCGACGAACCAAATAGTTGAATCGATCTATTGGAAGGGCTTTGGTGAAGAGGCCGGCCAGTTGGTAATCCGTCTTGACAAAATACAGTTCAATCGTACCCTTTTCTACACGTTCCTTTATGAAATGGTAGCGGACAACGATGTGTTTTGTTCTCGAGTGTTGGACCGGGTTGCAAGATATGGCTATGGATGATTTCGAATCATAATATATTGGAATCTTGTTGAAGTGATAGCCAGAATCCGTTAACTGTGACCGCATCCAAATGACTTGGGCACAACAAGCGAATAGAGACACATATTCTGCTTCCGCGGTTGACAGCGCCGTACAGTCTTGTTTCTTTAAGGACCAGCTAACCAGCTTTTCACCTAAGAATTGAGCTCCACCGAAAGCACTCTTGAAGGTGTCTTTACATCCCGCATAATCAGCATCTGAATATCCGGTTAGTTCAAAACCAGAATCCTTTGTATACCAGAGACCCATATTAACAGTTCCCCGGAGATAATGAAAGATCCTTTTAACCTCTTTGAGGTGCTTCTCGGTTGGCTTAGCCTGGTACCGAGCACTTAAACAAGTAGCATGTACAATGTCCGGTCTACTAGACGTAAGATACATTAGGGCACCAATCATGCTACGATATTTTGTTGCATCGACTGGAGACCCATTTTGATCAAGGTCAAGCTTGTCTTTGATCTCCATTAGAGTACCAACGGGATCACATGATTCCATTCCATATTTTTTAAGGATTTTTAACACGTAGTTGGACTGGTTTATGAAGATGCCACAAGGGGGTTGGTTAACTTGTAAACCAAGGAAAAACGTCATTTCCCCCTCATCATTGACATTTCAAAGCGGCTTTTCATGAGGTCAGAAAATAGTTGGGTATACCTAGGGTATGAAGAACCAAAGATAATATCATCAACATAGACCTGTACCACTAAGATGTCATCGTCGAAGCTCCTTATAAACAACGTTGGATCAATGATACCTTTAAAGAAGTGATTATGTAGGAGAAACGTTGATAATTCATCGTACCATGCCTTTGGTGCTTGCTTTAACCCATATAGTGCCTTTTTTAACTTGTAGACATGGCTTGGATGATCAGCATCAATGAAACCTTCAGGTTGACACACATACACGTCTTCTTTTAGTGTACCATGTAAGAATGCAGTTTTTACGTCCATTTGAAACACGGTGAACGATTTATGTGCAGCATATGCCAAAAATATCCTGATAGCTTCCATTCTAGCAACCGGAGTAAAGGATTCTTTGAAATCTATTCCTTCCTCTTGGCGGTACCCTATCACAACCCGACGAGTCTTGTTTTAGATGATCGTATTTTCTTCATCATGCTTGTTTTTGAATAACCATTTCAAAGTAAGAGGTTTTATGTTATCCGGAGGATGAACTAACACCCATACATCAAGCCTTTTGAACTGAAGAAGCTCTTCTTGCATTGATTCAATCCATATAGGGTCGGTCATAGCCTCTTTCACATTCTTCGATTCCATAGTGTTCACCGTTAATGCATGCATGCACATGTCACCATCGGATCAAAGTTGATTCCTTGTCAAAACTGGTCGTGAGGGTTCTCCTATCACACGTTCCAAAGGGTGATCCTTAGTCCATTGATATTCATGAGGGTATGGTTGGTAAAACGTATAGATGTTCGATGGATCCACATATTTTGAAGATGATGATTCAGCAGCACTTGTGGATGGAGTAGCAAAAGGATTTACAAACGTATTTTCATCGAACATAGCATTTGGAACATTGTCAGCAATTGTTGCGGGTTGATGTTGAACATGTTGTTGTTGTGTTTAGAGCTCGTCCACATCCTGTGAAGTGTTTGGAAAATTTGTAGCTTGAGAGGATGAATTTGTTGGTGTCGGTGCGGTGTCTACTCTTGTTGTAGTTGTCGTTGGAGTCTAAAGAACTTGGGGTGCTTGAGCAGCTAGAACAGTTCTTGGAGCAGCTGATGGTTGACCACCAATATGATCATCATACATAGCTTCGAACAGTAAATCCAATTCACCTTCAGTTAGTTATTCTTGACGGAGCATAAGTAAGATCGAGTCCTGAACTGATCGGTCCAGAAGTCATGCTTTGAAGCCCGGGTTTTGAACTGCTTTGTTTAAAAGCCATAGCTAAAAGCTCATCAAATGTCACATTCATTGTCTTTATGATTTTCTTTGTCCTTCAGTTTTAAACTCTGTAAGCACAGGAATCAGCAGAGTAACCAATAAAAAAGCCAATATCACCTTTTGCACAAAGCTTCCCAATATCTTCATGATCATTCTTGGGATAACAGAGAGCCTCGAATACATGTAGAAAGGAGATATCCGGTTTTTTGCCGTTAATGAGCTCGTATGGTGTTTTGTTAAAGCGACGGTGAATGATGGAACAGTTTTGAGTGTAGAACACAGTAGCAATCGCTTCAGCCCATAAGAATAACTGTGCATGAAAGAAAATCAACATTGTTCTAGCAGCCTCTACTAATGTTCGATTTCTTCGTTCCACTACTCAATTTTGTTGAGGTGTATTGACAGAAGACGCTTGGTGAGAGATGCCAACACTATCAAAGTATTCTTTAAGGATTTGATTGTTAAATTCTGTGCCATATCGGTTCTGATGATGATAACAAGAGATTGAAGAAGGACAGTAATTCTCTTCAAGAAGGTTTTAATCACTTATGGTGCTTTATCTTTTGATTTGTGAAAGTGTACCCAAGTGTAACGAGAGTAATCGTCCATAATCACCAAAACATACCGCTTTCCATTTATGCTTTCGATTCTCATTGGACCACACAAATCCATATGAAGAAGGTGTAACCTTTGCTTAGAATTTGGAACTGGTTTGGGTAGGTAAGATGCCCTTTTGCTTTTTCCTTGCTCACATGAGGGACAAAGATGTTCTTTATGATATTTGAATTTTGGAAGACCGGTGACAAGATCATTTTTGGAAAGGTCATTTATGGTGTCAAAGTTGAGGTAGGATAAACGTTGATGCCATAACCATGACTTGGTAGAAGCTGCACGAGCCATGAGGCAAATTGGGGATGCAGAGGCCATTTCATGGAGATTGATGGTGTAAAGGTTTGTTAAGCAATTTCCTTTTAACAAATCAACTCCTTCTAAATTTTTGACGAAACATGTGTTTCTTCTGAAAGCGACCTCTAAATCTGAATCACAAAACTGCCCAACCGAGAACAGGTTGTGCCCCAAGCCTTCAACGAAATAAACCCTAGTGATCAATATATTTCCCCATTAAAGATCACTGAAACCCAGAATTGCAGCAACATGATCATTTCCAAAGCGAACAGTTCCCAAAAACTTCCAGACAAAATTGATGAGAAGCTTTAGATTCCCGGTCATATGCTTGGAACAACCCGAGTCGACGCACCATAAACAAATTTGGATAACCTGCCAAGAAAATAAGTGGAATTTAGAAACCGTTTGATTGTAGGTTCCGGAGGGTTAGAAGTACATGCATTATCACCATTAGAGCAGTCAGATTGGCTCTCAGATTCACTGGATGCGATTATTTTTCCTTTAAGGTCAAAAAGTCTTCCAGTTGGTGACCACCTAAGGCAAGATCTAGATTTACTAGGCTTAGGTAAAGCAAGTCTTTTGTTGGACCCTACTTTATTAGGCTTCATAACCTTTGGCTTTTGTTTCTTTTGATTTTCAGTGTTTGAAACATTTGCCTTTTGTTTCTTACTACGAGAATTCATGTCATTCACATAATTAAGCACACATACATCATGGTTAGCATTAATTAAACATTGCTTACACATAGCATAAACAACTTTAGATTTTTCATTTCGAATAGCAACCTTAACGTTATTACATTCAGATGACATATGTTTCTTATTCTTAGAAAGCAGTAAATTCCTATACGCAAAAGGGACCCTATCATTCTTTGTATTGCTCCTAGGCTGTGGCCTTCTGGTCTTAGCAGTGTTGTCTACTCCTGTAGTTAAACCCATTTGAGTCAGAATTAACATCTTTCTTAGTGACGACATGAGGTTGTGAAACGGTGATTGGAGTTGTCCTAACGCTCGCTCTAACTTTGTTAGGGACATACTTTTCTTCCCTAGAAGGCTTGAAAGGATTAATCCTAAACATTCCTGGGGCAATCACATTATCATGTTTCACAATTTTTGATTCTTGTGGTGTGGGTACCGAGTTTGAAGTGACTGGTTTTGACAAATCGTTCGTCTTATCAACCTTTTGAGGAACCCGATTTTTTGATGATGTTGTATGATCAGATTGAAATGCATTTGGTTGTCTCACAACAAAGTTTTTTCTTACAGGTTGCAAAGACGGTTTCCTCTCGGTTGATTGATTTGCAAACTTAGTATTCGTACTCGTACCTTTTGTGGTGTCCACTTGGTCAGAAACTTTATCAAATAACTGGGCTCTTAGCTTAGCATTTTCATAGATCGTATCATGTAATTTGTGTTGCAAAGAGTCAATTATTGTTTTAGTTTGAGTACGTGTCACGAAATTGGTCAAACAGGTTTTTGTTGTGTCGAGTCTTAGTGAGCAATTTCACTTTTCAATATATTACGAAAACCTGAACTCTAATTCGACATTCTCATTTTCAAGTTTCTGAGACAAAGGATCAAGGGTATTTGATACACATGGAGTATCCGTACTTTTACCCTTGAGATCTCCCAACTGAGCTTGCAACCGTTCGATCTTTTGTTGCATGTCATTGTAAGCTTTATCGTACGAAATTTTGTCATATTTGCATTCTTCACACTTTTTGTACCAATCATTCCAAAGTTTAGCATATTTCATTCTCCTTTTTAATGATACAATTTTCAAATCGTTCTTTCGTACGATCAAGCTCAGTTTGGAGATTTGATGTATCTACAACAGAATGATTTTGCACAATAGACATAATATCTTGACTGACAACTGCTCTCAAGAGACGCTCAATTTCCAATTCCAATGCCTTGTGCTTAGCAAGAGATTCATCAGCTTCTTTTGCAAGAGATTTAAAGTCTCGAACAAATTTGACTGCTTCTTTCAAAAATTGAATTTCAAAATTTTGAAGTCTAGAATCCACTTGGTTGATTGATTGGAAAATTTTTCTTTGAATATTTTGTGAATCTCTTGATGATCACTGGACGACAATTGTGTGTATCTATATGTAATTCTCTGTCTTGACAACAGTTGAAGAGTCAACATGGTGTTTTGCCTCTTTTGAATTTTCGTGCAAACACTTTAGAGTAGGTGTCATCAAAAATTCTTCATTTGGTTTTGAAAATCGAATTTTGAAACAGTGGCCGTTTTGAAGTATTTACAACATACACCTCTTCTTGTGACTTGGTCCCGTTTGAGAAACCAAAAATCCCGAAGAAGATTTATCTTTTGGTTAGTTTGCCGGTTTTTATTTACTTTGTTCAATTGTTTCATTTTTTGGGGCTTCTTGAGCAAAGCTGCAGTGTCTCTCGAATCATGCACAACAGAGGATCTGCTTTTCAAGTAACTCTTTGCCATCATACGAAACCATGTTGTTTTCGCTGAGACTTGCTTGAGATAAAAAGGATTTTGTAACCAAAGCATTTTCTGTTCGGTTTGGTAAAACGAGTCTGCTTAGGTGAAGCATGTGCATCGTTTGGATTCGGATTGAACTGTTTTTACCAAATGTTATTAAGTCCTTATCTTATTACCTCAAGTTGTTATTTGTTTATCAAGAAGCTCGTCTTCGCGAATTTTGAAATCAGACTTCAACTTTTTCTTTTCTTCGAGAAGAGAAGAAACAGTTGATTTTTCCGTTGAAAGCTGTTTACTTAATTTTGAAATTTCCTCATTCAGAGTCGTTATTTGTTTACCGGAACATAAATGGAAAGTGCATTTATCTTTTTAGTAAGACAGTGTTCTTGATAAACGACTTTTGATAACATCTTTCAAGTTTGTCATATTTTTATTGATAGTTTCAAAACACTTTTCTTGATTTTTATAATTAGCAAGGCTCAGTGGTCAAATCTGCATTTGTGGAGGGGGTTCTTTCTGTTTCCGTATTGACCGAGTTGACCTTTTCAACTTCAAGGGCCAAATTATTATATAATGATTCAAAGTAAGCACGTGTTTCCTCAACAGTTGCAGTATGTTGATCTACTGTTCCCCCCTCTTGTTCCACACCCGAGATATCAGAAATAACATTGTCATTCTGTTGTACTTGGTGTGGTTCAGGAATGGGTTCGAGTATCTCAGTATACTGCTCCTCTTGAGTAAACATATTAAATATCTCATTATCATAGCAGTTGTCATAGTTGTGTACCTCAGCTGATCCGTCTGAATCATAGACGGGAGCTTTGTACTGTCTGAGTACTCGATGTCGATGCTTGCTGAATTAGCCATCAAAATGCAGTTTGCATTGACTTCCTCAATTTTCATCAAGATCTGCTGCAGCAGCCATCAAATCAAACTCTTCAGCTTGAAGTTGAATTCCTGCTTCTTCCTTTTGAGCAATCAACAAACTGAGTCTTTAATGAAGTTAAGCAGCATCCCATCTCCTTGGTCTGGACTGTACAGTTCCTAGCAAGATGACCCAATCCTCTGCAGTTGTAACACCTTATCTGATTACCATTATTCCCAGTACGCCTTTACCCTCAGCCCGTGTGCTTACATCTTACCATTTCCCATTTGGATTCTGATTGTAATTCCTGGAACAACAATTAGCCCATTCTGATTTCCAACATTCTGAACACCCTGATTCTGAACTGTATTCTGAACAACCTGATTCCCGACATTCTGCCCAGCATACTGTCTAAACTGATTCCCACCATTGGCTCCAACCATCCGCATCTGTCTGTCTTGACCCATATTCATACCCGGTTGAGCAATCTGCCGATTACGAGGGTTTGATGAAATTCTCTGGTTGTTGTTGGTTGGTGTTGAGTAGTTTAGTTTGAATGCCTTAGCCATTAGAGCGAGTGCCATGTTCATTGCGGTTGTGGGATCTGTAATGTCTTCGGGATTTGGTATTGGTTGTTGCATGAAGTTCTGGTTGAATGATGGTTGTGGGTTATAGTTGTTGTTGATGGGTTGTGGTTGTTGCATGTAGGTACTTGGTGATGGTTGATCTTGGTGAAACACTGGATAGTTGAAAGGATTGTTGGAATTTGCCATGAGTGCTAGTGGATCGTGTGTTTTTGCAAGTCGTTCAGCTCTTTGATCATCAACCTCCTTTTGATTCGTACTTACAAGACAATCATACAATGAGTGTAATCTGTCGTATGCAAGTCCTTTGTTTGATTGAACAATTGTTACTGGTCGACTCATTCTGGTTGTAAAGTTGTTTGGAACTTGAGATTCTAGCAATCTTTTTCTGGAAAGTGTTTGTTTTTCTTGAAGTCATTCATCAACTTTGAGAAACGATGATAGTAAGATTCAATCGATTCCCCATAAGTTGAAGTAAACCTTTCTCATTCATTAAAAACTTAGCCTTTTCTCTTGAATTCCAATATCGGAACCTATTCATATTGTTGCACAGTAACCAGATTTCATGAGCAGTTTCACAAAACTATCACTGCAGAATAGATGTCTTCAGGAAGTCATAGAAGAATGTTGAATAGCTTGATCATTGCTTCCATATTGTTTAATTTTGATACTGTGAGTTCATCATCGGTTTGTTCATGAAACGTTTCCGGAACAGGTACTTCACGGTCTGCATCACCTGGTTCAGGAATAATTCGTCTGACATAAGGACCATTCATAATGGAGTTGTAGATTAACTTTCCATTTGGTCTACTCTTAGCATACCGAAGAAGACGTGATGACTCATGGAACATAGTTCTCTTTTGTTAAGCATGGAGGGCGCTTATTCAGAACGGCTGCATTAAATGTCTTGTTGAGTGACATTGCAAAAGTGATGTGAAAATGATAAACATGAGGAATCTTTTGTGGGTAAAGTTGATTTTGTTGTTGTTGTGGATTTGAATCAATTAACGTTCACGGATTTTCTAGTAATGATCAAAAAACCGATAATGAATTAACGGGATATTACAAGTTCACTAGATAACGTGAATGATTTGATTCGGAACTCAGCGGCGAAAATTCAAAAATACTGAAAAGTGTCAATTAATCATAGTAAACGATGGGTTTTGGGTTCGAAAATCCTTAACCAGCAAAAGGTTAGTTTACAGCGTGATCCGTCACGTTTTTCTCTTCGATTTGAGAGGTCACGGGCCTTAAACGGACTTACGGATCAAAAGTTATGGCTGTTTTACTGAAACCCTTTTCTTCACACAAAATTTTTTTTCGTTCGGTCCAAAAAAATTGCACTCGTTCGATCAACGCTAGTTCGAACCTTCGCTCGTTCGATCGACGCTAGTTCGATCCTTCGCTCGTTCGATCGACGCTAGTTCGATCCACGCTAGTTCGGTCCTTCGCTACGTCTCGATCGACGTAGTCGAACCTTCAGCTGTTCGATCGACAGCTAGTTACGATCATTCGCTCGTTCCGTCGTCGCTAGTTCGATCTTCGCTCGTATCGATCGACGCTAGTTCGATCCACGCTAGTTCGGTCCTTCGCTCGTTCGATCGACGCTAGTTCGATCGTGGCTAGTTCGAATGTTGCTAGTTCGATTGTTGCTAGTTCGAATGTTGCTAGTTCGAATGTTGCTAGTTCGAATGATGCTAGTTCGAATGTCTGTAGTTCGCTCGTTCGGACCTTCAAAAAATTCTCTTCGTTCGGTCCAAACAAGAACTTTAACCCCGTCCTTTTCTTCTTAGCGACCTTGTGAAATTCACAGCAACCACAACGAACTACAAGCACTAAACCACAAGCATTAAACCACAAGGTTTTGATACAAAAACATTATAATGAAAGATATAATGGAGAAAAAAATTCGAATAGAAAAAACAAAAGAAATAAGCCGAAACAATAATAAAATCTAATAAGTTACCACAAACAAATCACTTAACCCAAACCTAGGCTCTTGTTACACTTGTTAGGATATCATTTCATACCTCAAAACAAAATAAGAAAATTAGATTTTAGAGAGAGAAAGTAAAAAAAGAAGAAAAATGGTTACTTGTTTCACAAAAGAAAAATGAAAAGCAACACCCTCTCCACACTTGGAGAGGGCTATAAATAGTTACAAGAGTGGACTATTCTTGTGGGCTTTGTGTTGGGCTGGTTCATAAAACAAATGGGCCTTGAGCCAACAACTAGGCCATAAATCTAGCTTAACTAAATTCCCGTAAACTAAGATTTACTTATACAAGGCCCGGGAATATTTAATGACCATCACTTTAATAAATGCATGGCTAACAATACCGAGTTCTAATAATAGGTATAACCAACCTTACATCGTGTCACACCCCGACAATGGAAGAAACTCGGGAATGAAACATAATGATCAACCATTACACAAGATACAATATAGAGAAAACTACAATGCATAAACTTCAAGTGTTACGAAGACCATCTACCTCGAACAAACTCGAGTGATGTCCCAAATCACAATCAAATCCATAATCTCTTACAACTTATAATAGCCCACACAAGGTCCAAAATCAAACTTAAACCAAGAACATCCAAATACTAAAAATCAACAAGCAAGCAAGACTTCACATGAAAAATCCACACAGGATACTTCTAAGTCTGCCATCACATATCACCAATTTATTCCTCTTTCACTTCACCTGAAAATGATACTCGAAAACGTCAACAATAATGTTGGTAAGCTTGTAGGTTTAACCTTAAACCCCTCTAAATGCTTGCCAAATATTTCAAACAATGGACAATGTGACAATATGGACAGTGAAATATATTCTGCATATAATTCTAAACATAGCATCCCCGCTAGTCAATCACCATATGTCACTTACGCACCTAAAGGGCCTACTAGCTGGAGCACTAAATTAGGGCAGGACCACACAAACTAGGGTGGGATTTTACCTTTACGCATAAAATAATCACAACAATTACTGGGTAGGCTTACCCATCCGATCCAAACAATCATGCAACACATAATATTCACATAGTAGTCATAAGCGCATATCTTGTCCCAAAAACAAAATCACATTTTGCACAGTTCAATTCAAAACAGTTCAAACACATTTGAGTATCATTTTTCCCCAACGAAAAAACAGTAAAAAATGGGGCTACGAGAACTCACCTCTTTAGAAACCAAATATCAATTCACACAAGCAAATGCAACGACGTCCGCACATGACCTAGTCCAGTTAATGTCCATTTTAATCATTCGTTTCCCAAAACAATCTTCCCGTTTGATGCATAGAGGTTAGACGCGTTGTACATTTACCTATAACAATTTAGTGGTATGATGGTTGACGACATATCCTAACAATCATATCAATCCTATTACTTAACAATACATACTTATACTATTTAAGGAAAATAGATAAGTAATATCAGTAAATGTTTATAATTAATAATTATAAATATATCTCGATAAGTCCATTCGGTAACCTTAGTTACCGTAAAAATAATCATAATATGGTTGAAAATGGAACGTTTACTCATAATAAACATATTTGTGAAGTTTCGAGAAAAAATATATTTTTCGTCTTTTAGTGAATTTATTAAATAAATAAAATAATTAAATAATATTTTATTATTTAAAATCAAAAATCATGTTTTTAGGTAAAATTTCTAAGTATAAACTTTTTACAAATATTCGACATCACCCGTACGTTCATACAACATTTTCCAAAGATTCAAACCTTAATTTCAACACTTTTCACCATTTCGACACATTTCGACAAAACTCCAAAATCTAAATCTTTAACGTTTACTAAAACGTTTTTCCCAAAATAGCGTTTAATATCACTTCTTAAATACATTTCACTTTCAAAAAGTTCGTCAAAACTCTTATAACGACTAAATATCGCTTATTGGGCGTTAAAGCTCAATAAGGGTCCATTAAGATATTTATAAGTCCAAAATACGATCCAAGTCCAAAACCAAGATCCATTTATATACATAAGCTCATACTAATAAATAGAAAATAAATCCGAACACATAAGCCTCCTATTATGCAGACTTAAATTAGGACTTATTGAGCCGTGAGTCCATAAGCTCCACAATACATATATTATGCTTAACCATAAGCTAATAAGCTACATATCGCATTTGGTTACCACTATAAGCTATAAAAATAGTCCACAAACATACGCTATATCACAAAAATAGTCACATACCACGTAAATAATCAAAACACATTTCCTTGTGTTTTTCAAAATAAGCCGCGAGCCATAAGCTCACAATAAGCCACGAAATAAGCCCAAAAATAAGCTCTACATGCTATTATACAAAATAAGCTATTTAGCAATATATGTTTTTCGACCATCATGACCACAACATCAAAACTACAAAATTCCTTTATTTCTTCTTGAATTCGACGCAAGCCAAACACCCCTTTTTATCCATTTCGTTTCAAAAAATCAATTTTTACGACGATCAAGTTGTACAACTAGCATCTATGCATCAATATAAACCTAAAAGGACAAACAAAATTTAAATTTGAAAACTTACAAGAAAATCTTCAAAAATGTAGATTTCGACAATAATCGGACAACCCAAACGTTGTTTAAATGAATACCCAATACTCGTATCAACCCGTAGTATCTTGTTCTTGACTAAAGTTGGAAAATTTATGGTGTTTTATGGTTTGCTTGGTTCGGACGCATAAGGCACACACACACTTATGTGTGTGTTTTATTTTTTTTGAAATGAAAAAAGGAAATGAATGGGAAAGTCTAGTGGTGGGAATATAAATGTACAATTTCTAGACAAAGGAGCTAAAATCATACCTCCTTGTCTCTCTTGACCGGCCATGGGATCCTATGGGGTCTCGGGTCTTTATTTTCGTGTCGGGATCACTTAAAAGCTCGTAAAACTCAACCGTAAAATACTCCTCAAAGTTACTTAGCATTTTTATTCACCTTAAAAATACTTTTCCAATAACTTAGAGTATTTACTTGACATATTTTCACTTTAAACCCTTAAAAACTCATTTGGACATTAACGGACGTGTCAGGACTCGTTTTTCGGCATTTCCCAAAATTCACGAGTCAAACCACCCGGAATACAAATAACATAATAATACCTTCCAAAGGGACTATAAATCACAATAAACCATCAATCACCACAATTCTCATAAAATTACCACCGTTAACACGATACAAAATTTGAATAAACTAACAAAAAGGGCAAAGGTTACATTTTACCCCATTAAAAGAATTTTGACCCCGAAATTCAGCTACTAACATCACTAAAAAAATGCGGGTACTTCAATTTCATCTAATCCTCATGTTCCCACGTGAATTCAGGACAACGTTTCGAATTCCACCAAAACTTGACGATGGCAATCCTACTACGCTTCAGCTTCTTAAACTCTATTTTCAAAATTTCCACAGACTTTTCCACAAAATTCAACTTATTATCAACTCGAATCTCATCCAAAGTCATGAACACCATTCAATTCCTCAGGTAAGTCTAACCGATAGGCCACAGAACCTACCTTCTCAATGATCTCAAAAGGTCTAACAAATCTAGGTGTTAGTTTCCCTTTCTTCCCAAAGCGTACCACACCTTTCTAGGGCGACACTTTGAGCAAAACATAGTCACCTACACTAAACTCTAGAGTCTTCCTTCTCCTATCAGCATAACTTTTCTGATGATCATGTGTAGTCTTAAGTCTAT
>BQNB010144792.1:3934-16807 GCA_026074375.1 Tanacetum coccineum
GCTTTAAAATAACTGAGTTACACTTAAATGATAAAAAAAAAGACTTGGAATTTAAATTTAAGCTAAAAAAAAACATAAAAATGGTGTGGTTAAGCCGGCTTGGGCTTCTCCCTTTTATAGCAGTCTTGGGTGCTCCCACTTGTGTTTGTTGTAAGTGTAGAAAGCTTCTCAAGCATTCCTAGCCCTTGGATTGCAATGTGATACCTTATACTTCAACCTCAGCCATAGATGGGTTTCGGGTTGAGTGTTTTGCCAGGGGAGAGAGTTATAGGGGCACTAGGTTTGTGGGAAAGGGTGAGAGTGAGCTGTGGAGTACTTTGGGAGGTGGTTTGGACTCGAAACTGTGGGGAAAAAGGGTGGTTTGGGTTTTGGCGGGTATAGGGTGTACAGGGCAAGTGGTGCAGGTTTAAACGTAAAGGTTGGGGAAGAGGCAAGTTTAGTCCCCCATGTTTCTATCTCTTTTCATTTTATTTGAGCCGAAATTCTAGTTATAACTTAGGTTTAGAAAATAACACAATTGGCCCTTGTGGTTTTATAACAAAAGAAAACAAAGAGGGTTTAGGTAAGTTACAAAACTGGCCCCTCTAGTTTATAACTAAAAAGGGAAATGCCATTTGGCAGTTTTAGTCCTTCCCTTTATTTTACCTTTTTTCTTTTATAAAAAACTTTTAAAAATGACAACTTTAGTCCCTAAAGTTTTGTAAAAAAGGATTTTGGGCTTTTGTTGGGCCCATTGGGTTTGGGTTTGGGCCCAATAAGGTGTGTGGGCTTGTATTGGGCCCACTGGGTTTGGGTTTTGCGTGTACAATGGCTGAGATTGGCTGTAACTGGGCTAGGATTGGGCCTTCAAAGTCTTCACAGTCTTTGTCAATTGCACACAAATGGGCTGTTGAAATTGATTGAGGGCCCATTTGGTCTTCACAGTCTTCATAAATATACTATTGGGCTTTCCCGGCCCATCAGATGGGTAAAGATTGCATTCAATAGTATTCTTCAGTTCCGGCTCCGGTTTGACTGCTGATTCTTCTGTATTGACTCTGACTTTGACATTTTTGGACTTTGGCCTTGATTTTGCACAGTCTTTTCCATTCCATGCTCAGTTTTGTCATTTTGGCTCTGTTTTCTGTCTTTTTGATGATATCCACTTCCTGCACAATACAAATGCAAAACAAACATATATTTGGCAGTTTTTGTCTGTTTTTGGTCATTTAAGCTCGTTTTTAGAGGTAAAAGATATGTGTAATTAAGCACTTATCAAAAACCCACACATCAAAACCTCAAAATTCAATCCTTAAACTCAAAATCAATACAAATTCGCAAGGGGCAAACACCAAAAACTTTATTAACAACATCTATTGTAAGATTTTCCATACCTTTCTCTTTCAATTTCATTCAATTTTGTTCTTAATCAAAATTGAGTATTTTTCATTTTTTTGTATCTTTTATATTCTTGTAATTAGGTCTAGGAAATTCATAACTACAATGATTCCCGTAGTAATAGGAATTCGAAAATTTCCAATAGGATTGAACCTCAAAAAAAATTTTGGGTCGAAATTTTCATAAAAAATATATATACATTTTCAAGTTTTCTTTTAAAAGGGGAATTTCAAAACAAAAACCTATACATTGTTGATTCACGTCAAAAACACGATCATATATTGATTATCGAAACATACATATCTCAATATATATTTTTCGACATCATTAGTCAAGGTTTTGAAAAATTAAAGGGGCGTTTAGATCATTTCCTAGGATCATGGTCTAGAGTCGAAATGACCATCACTATATTTTTGTCACGTGTATAGACACACAATTTTGTCACGTGTATACAATTTTGACTAATGATGTCGAAAAATAGATATTGAGATATGTATGTTTCGATAATTAATATATGATCGTTTTTTGGCGTGAATCAACAATGTATAGGTTTTTGTTTTTGAAAATTTCTTTTAAAAGAAATCTGAAAATGTATATTTTTTTTTATGAAATTTCGATCCAATTTTTTTTTTGAGGTTCAATCCAATTGGAAATTTTCGAATTCCTATTACTACGAGAATCATTGTAGTTATGAATTTCCTAGACCTAATTACAAGAATATAAAGGACACAAAAAAATAAAAAAATACTCAATTTTGATTAAGAACAAAATTAAATGAAATTGAAAGAGAAAGGCATAGAAAATCTTACAATAGATGTTGTTAATCAAGTTGTTGGTGTTTGACCTTTGCGAATTTGGATTGATTTTGAGTTTAAGGATTGAATTTTAAGGTTTTGGTGTGTAGGTTTTCGTCACAACAACAACAGGAAGAAGGGAAAGAACATGAATGAGTGTTTGGTTTTGTGTTTAACGTTGGAGGAGGGTGTTTGGCGATTTTAAGTGGCCGACCCCCTTAGTGATAAGGGGCCCGCCCCTTTTAACATGGATAAAAAGAAAATACTTTGAGGGCTAATAGTAATATTATTTTAGATAACTTAGTTGTCGAAAAATGACGTCATGGATAAAAAGAAAATACTTGACACATTTAATTCACTTTACGTTTAATTAAATGGACTTAAATAATTTATGATGACATATTTAAGTTGTCAAGAATTTTAGTTCGAGAAGGGGTTTAGACATGATTGGCGAAATTTGATTGACATTTTAATTAACCTTTCGCTAACTAAAAATACTTTGATTATTTTGGATGAGATAATTAAGTTGTCAAGCCGAGAGAAGATTTAACGAAGATTTAGTGACGTTTTCAATAAACTTTTTGTTAATTGAATAGATTAATTACTTTGGATAAAATAGTTAATTGTCACGATTTAGAATGTTTGCTTGGTGAGAGAGATGATTAATACATGACGATAGACTAATAGAACGGAGTAAAAGCTTGGTTCCGATAGACGTAGTTCATTATAGTCGAGGCGGATGTCGTAGTCAAAAAGGAGTTTGTTTCACCCGTAGTGTTTTGATATCATGCCTTTTCGGCGCTTGAGTTTGGTGTAAAACTAATCCTACTTCTATGTTAATTATTACCCACTAACTCACTTTTCTTCGTGGTAAAATCTTTTGGTAACCTCGTCATAGAATTTAAGAATGTATAATCTTTAATCCACTCGTCGGACACCAAAGAGTGTTCGTAAATAAATTAACCTAAATATTGTAACAATTCAACCATTTGGTCCCCAATTTCTCATGGGCCCAAAATTGTTAGTGCCGAACATATTTTGCATATGTTGCATTTGATTAAGATACATATAGGGTGGACACATTCCCCATGGAGCAAAGTTTTGTTTTATTAATAATTCCACATTGAATGATTGGTGTTAGGGTAACTTTGTCTACCTTGATCGGTTGTGGTGTTTTAGACCGAGGGTGAGGATTATTTGTTCTTTTCGGAGGAGGAGTTTTAGACCTCATTTTAGGTTTAGTAAATCTGACTCCAGGTTTTAAGGAAGGTTTATAAAAGCATTTTACTTCATCATCGCTTGCAATGGGAATTTTAGTTTTGTTTATAAGTATAAATTTTAGTCTTGGGCTTGAATTTGATTCAACTAATTTTTCTTTAAGTTTAATTTCTTGTGACATCACAAAATTTAATTGTTTAGTCTCACTTGTTGATCCTTTAGTAAAATTAAATCCTAGACCAGATTTATTTCCGGATGGTTTTTGAAAACTTATTATTTTCTTAAGTGAGTAACTACTATTATTAAATTGATTAAGCTTAGAAATTTATTCCATAAGCTTTTCATTTTCAAACTTGAGGTCTTGACACATTTTACATTCTTTATTAACCTCTTTACCTTTTTCTAATTTAGATAGCTTATCTTTTAGTTCGAGTATTTCATTTTCTAATCGATTTTTAATATGTTTTAGTGATTTATTTTTAGCCATGACTTTTAGACCTATTTTGCATAATCGATTATATTCACTATCTAAATATTTTTCATCTAATGATGATAGGTCGTCACTAAAGAATTTAGTTTCGGAAGATACCTCATTGGATGCTTTAGCCATAAGATATTTTTCATCCTTAGTCTTTTCTTCTCCTTCTTCGTCATTATCACTCCATGATCCTCCGACGTAGGCTCTATGATTATGTTTTCTTGATAGTTTTGGGCATTCTCTGATGAGATGATTTGGATCTCCACATTTGAAGCATTTTCTTTCGCTTTTGTCATTCTTGTCATCTTTATTTCTTTGGGATGACTTTCTTTCATCGTGTGGTTGTCTTACAAGTTTCCTCGTCTTTTGAAAAATTTCTTGAAGTCTCTTATGGCCATGGCGTATTCTTTGTCTTCACTATCGAAGGTCGAACTATCTTCATCACTAGATTCCTTTTTAGCCTTTAAGGCAAGAGATCTATTTTGTTCTCTTTTGCCTCTAACCATTTCGGAATCTTTCTTTATTATTGCTTCATAAACTTTCAAGTTTCCAATAAGTTCTTCAAGCGATAGTGATGTTAAATCCTTCGACTCTTCAATAGCCGTAACCTTTGCGCGCCATTTAGGATGAAGTGCCCAAAGAAATTTCCTAACATAATTCTTGCTAGAAAAACCTTCATCAAGTGCTTTTATACTAGTAATAATAGTGTTAAATCTAGGGAAACCATTATCTATCGATTCCTCTTCTGGAATCGTAAATTGTTCATATTGTTGAACAAGAAGATCTATTTTATTATCTTTGACTTGACTATTACCTTGGTGAGTGATTAGTAAAGTATCCCAAATTTATTTTTCCGTTTTACACATAAAAATTCTTTCGTATTCTTAGCGTGGCAAAGCATTATAAATTACCATTTTAGCTTCATAATTTTTAGCGAGTTTCTTTTTAAAATCATCATTTTGTTTATCAAATGATAAAATTTCATCCTTTTTAGTTTTGGGATTATTTTGAATGGGAGGAAAATCGCCATAGGTAATAATATGCCAAAGATCTAGATCTTTTAATTTCACATAAAAGATCTAGATCTTTTGATTTCACATAAGTTTCAAATCTATTTTTCTAATAAATAAATCAATCACTTTCAAATAGTGGTGTTCTTTGAATAGATTGCCCGTCTAAATATTTTTCCGATTCTATATATCGATTCAAGTTTTAAAATACAGTTTATTTTAAAAATCTTGTTTGACGTGGCTTCTGATACCAATTGTGGAAAACTAGAAGGGGGTTGAATAGTTTACCGCTTTTTAATTTAACGTATCTTTTGTTTATAAAAACTTAGATTTAACTTTATGTGAACTCAATATGTACACAATATGAACAATGAAAGTAAGTAAATAAATAAGTATGCAAGACGAGAGATAAGAGTTAGAAAGATCAAACCACAACACAAGGATTTATAGTGGTTCGGTAATGAAGCACCTCTTCACCCTACTCTACTCCCCGAGCACCAAACTTGAGAGTTTTCTTCACTACGTCAACAAACTCCCCTTAGGCAGAGAAAACTGTACATAACTAAGCTTACACTGATTTCCGACACTAAGCCAAATGTCGAGTTCTAATCTTAGCTAGAACCAATCTATTACAACTTTTGTATTTTGAGGACTAAAATACTAACCGCACTACTTCACAACAATTCACAACTTTACTTCGCTTCACAACTTCACTACACTTCACAACTTTACTTAGCTTCACAACTTTACTACACTTCACCTAGACACTACCACAATCACACCAATCTAACACTACTTACTATGATCACCACGATCTAGCTATACTTTCAATGATCACCACAATCTACCTATTACACATAACTACAATACACACCTTCACAATATACACAAATGATTGACAAGATATGATAAAACTTCACAATGACAAAGAAAAACTACAATACTTTTTGACTTGATGATAAGAAGTATTCCTCTCTTGCACTTGAGGAATTATGCTTGAATCACTTGAAAAAGAATGTGTGCAAAAGGATTAAATGATCAAAGGAATGTAGGTGATGTATGGACTGATTTTAGACAGAAAAGAATGTGTGCAAAAGGTGAGAAAATTAATAGGGAACAATCCAGTATTTATAGGCAAGCTGGGGAGTGTTTTTGTCTGGCCGGCCCCTTTATCACTAAGGGGGGCGCCCTTATATTTATGGGGACCACCCAGGCCAATACGCTCCCTTTTTTGTCTTTTTCAGGGGAGGTGTTTTCTGAAACATTTCTAGCCATTTTTAGGTAGAAAATTTGAATTTAAAATATTTATTTTGAATAAAATATTTCTTTTAAATATAGAAAATGTTTTGTAAAAGTTATAAAAATGTTTGTAACATTTTACAAAAAATATGAGGTTGAATAAAAATTCCTTTGATCATAAAATGCATTAAGCATTTATTTATTCATACCTTTAAGTGATTAAATTTTTAAAATGAAAATTTAATTTCTTCTTTTCCCTCTGTGTTTTGTCTTTATGAGTTGGTTGTTTCCGATGAAATTTTCTGTCAATTTGAGAAGAGAGAATTGCATATATGCTCCCTGTGGTTTGCTCAGATTGCATCATTAGTCCCTAGATTTACGAAAGTGCATGAGGCCTCCCTGTGGGGAATCTTTGGTTGCACTTTTCCTCCCTGACCACTAACGTTGTTAATTTTTCCTCGTTATCCCCTTTTTCCAAAGGGTAATTTTGTCTTTTTAAGAGTGGTCCTAGATGACTTCATTTGTACATACAAGGATGGTCCCATTTAACGAGTATATATACTCCTCCAACAGTTAAACGGTTATTTTCATTTTCCCCCAATTCAAAAAACCCAACCCTAACTTAATAAAAACTTTAATCACAAAATGAATTGTTTTTGTGGAAATCCAACAATTGTTCGTACATCATGGATGAATACAAACCCTTGACGACGTTTTCGTTGTTGTTCTTAATCGATATGTCCAATTTTTGCTTGGGTTGATCCACCAATGTGCGCCCATGCAGTGTCAATAATACCTGGTTTTCTAAGATCAAGAAACGCACTTGAAGAAGCTATGACTGCAATGGTGGCTAGAAATAGAAGGCTCAAGATTCGGCTTATTTGTAGCTGTTTTTTTTTGCTTTCTTTTACTTGATGTGATAGGTGTTTGTTAGTTGTTAAAAAACTGAACTTATAATTGACCTTGCTTATTATGTAATGGTCAATAGATTTTATATTATGTATTGAAGTTTAAGTTTTAATGACGAAGCAGTTGTTTTGTATCTTGTGCCTTATTATGCATGACTGCAAAGTCTAGCCAAACAACAAAGTTTAATGGGTGTTTGTTACTTGTTCACATTGCATTTTACCTGTAATTGTCAAGAGGGCTACAAATAGCTCAAAAGAGTAAATTGCAAATAACTAATACTAAAAATGTTTGCAAGTAACAAGTACATTCCAAATGCTCAAACCATTAACTGACACAATCCAAACTTGACACAATCAGACATAATTTAACCAAGTACATCAGACACAAACTTGACACAATCTAAAGAAACACATGACAACATAGTTTAACCAAGTACATCAGTCTAATAAAACAACAAGCAAGTTCATTTGAATTATTTATCAGGAGTAAGTCTGCAAGCATTCATCTTTGTTTTCTTTATTGTTGGTGATGTTGGTGCTTTAGAAGCTTCAGTTGCAGCTTATGAACATTGTCTTGCAGCTTGTGAACCTTGTGTTGTAGCTTGTGAACCTTGTGCAGCTTGAATTATTTCACTTGTAGCTCTTTTTCTTGTAACATATTTTCTTGAAGTAGATTTTCTTGTAAAAGATTTTCTTGTCACATCTTCACTAGGCCCAACTTGACTTCCAATAGTTTCACTTACCAAAGCTTGACTAGACACACCTTGAGTTGCAACTTGTTGACTTCCCAAAGATTGACTAGGCATTGTCTCACTTGGCATATCATACCTTAGACCATCATCACTTGAACCAGTAGCTTTGCAGCCTCTTTTATATGAACAATACCCTTACAATTACTACAAGCGACTGTTTTACCTTTCCTTGTTAGCTTGTCACCTTTGAATATTACAATCTCACCTTTGCTTTTCTTTCATTTTTAGGTGGTCTTCCAATATGTGGATAAACTTTTGGAGGAAGCAAGATTGTTGGACACTCAAATTTACTATTAAGCATATAAGATCTTGATTGATGACTAGTGTGTGTAGATCAAGGTGTAATTAGTGTGTGTGTTTAGAGAGAGAATTTCTTAACCATTTCTTATTTGATATTGATAAAAATGACTTGGTGTTGAGGATTACATCATTATGGTGGCCTAATGCCTTATTTATACTTAGAGATGTAACTAAGTATACTATAAATACAATAGTAGTCCCTGCACTATTTCCTTCTATGCACATTTATCCTAAATCTATGTATATTCTATTATTACATCAAATGTGGAATTTATCTTTAATTCCAACAATCTCTCCCTATGTAATGATAGGATAGATTTGGATCTCTTTCTTGTGTAGCTCGAAAACGCTAAGAATTCTTTGTGAAAACTGAGGACGATCTTGTAGCATATCTCCCCATATAAAATTTTCTCCCCCTATATAAAATTTATCTTTATCTCTGAAGGTATCAACTCTACTCTCGAACTTAAAATCAGCATTCTCAAAAGCTAACATGATTTTCTTTTGCAACTTGATTCTTTAATAGCTTGTATGAAATCTTTATCTTTGAACTTGATCTTGAAAATAGATTTCAATCACATAATGTTGCTGATGAAAGATCTTGAACATGATGATATTGATTGAACATTGCTTTGTAGAAGACTTGAAAACTTGTCTTTATCCTTGAATCTTCATACTCTTTTAGCTCCCCCTCAATCACATATCCATCTCTTGAATATTGAAGTAGTGATCTTGATTGTGAAGACTTTTTCTTGAATGAATTGTTGTTGAAGACGATGATGATATTGTTGAAGTAATATCATGCAAATGTTGAACTAGATATCTTGATCGATCTTTAAGCTTGATGAAACACTATAACTTATTCTAAACATTTGATGATGTAACCTCGAAACATATCAATAAGAAAAGAAAATAACAAAATATCTCTCATTCTGTTTTTGCTTTCTCTCTTTTCTTTCAATCCTCACCAACAATATATACATTTTCTCATTCTGTTTTTGCTTTCTCTCATTTCTTTTAATCCTCACCAATCATGAAGATAAAACATATCTTCTCGATCAAACTACTTATACAATGATTTCCTTAAACTTCAATTTTGTTTTGCCCATTATCTTGATTTGTCCCATATATTCTTGCTTATATCTTCTCCCTTTTCATATACTTGAATTGACCTTACATTTTCTCCCCAAATATACTTATATCTTTAATAAAACCGAATCAGCTTTCAAATAAGCATGTAACACAGATTAAGCATATAATCAGCATGGATAAGCCTTGAAATGAAGAATAAGCTGACGAAATAAGCTAAAAATAAGTTGTTAAGCACGAATAAGCTCGAAATAAGCAATTTATCGATCTCTAACACAATCAAACACTAAAAATAAGCACTAATCTGTAATCATTGGCTCTTGATACCACATATTAAACAATAAGATCTTGATTGATAGATTAGTATGTGTGTGAATTAAAGTGTAATTAGTGTGTGTGTTTAGAGAGATAATTTCTTAACCTTTTCTCATATGATATTGATACAAATGACTTGGTGTGAAGGATAACATCATTATGTGGCCTAATGCCTTATTTTTATACTTATAGATGTAACTAAGTACTATAGAGTACAATAGTAGTCCCTTATGCACATTGATCCTAAATCTATGTATATTTTATTATTACATCAAAATATGGAATTTATCTTTATTTCCAACACAACCAAAACCTGAAACACTTATAAAACAAGAAATAGAAAAGGCATCATTAGTCCCTTAAGTTTAATACCAAGCAATGAGACTATATTTCAACACCCCCCCCCCCTTAGTCTCAACCTGGTAAACATCAAGCATACCAAGTTTCAGAAGCATTACAAACATATTTAGGCAATTCTATCATAGCATCAAGCTATTTCCACAGAGCATTCAACTTATGATAATAATCAGCAATAGATGAACCATTTTGCTTTAGAGTATGAATTTTATGATGCAAGCCAAAAATAATGGACCCATCTACTTTATCATAAGTTTCTTTTAACTCTTCCCAAACATGTTTTGCCCTTTTTGAGAAAAACAGACCCATAAAAAGTTCTTTAAAATGGAGTTGATTTGGTGGAGTTTTAAGATTGATAGTGGTGGTTTTGGGGTTTCTGCCGTCGAACATAGAGAGAAAAGGGAGGAGAAGTCGGATGGTTTTTTTAACGTTGTTATATGTTTGTGTGTGTGTTTTGCTTCGGCTTATATAGGAAAAGAAAAAGGAGAGGGGTTTTATTTATAGGATATGCATTTACTAGGATAATTTCTAAAAAAATATATATATAAGGTGCGTGGGTTTTGGTTATAACCGGTCAAAGAAAAGAAACAAGGGGGAAGGAGTGGGCTTTTGTTTGATAATTCTATATACCACTTTGTTTTCGGGCCCAATTATCTATTCTAATTCAATACTTTTTCATTTTGATCTCGGGTGCAATTTAAAACACAAGAAAGACAATTATTATAAAAATAAAAATAATTAGGTACTTAAGGCCCGAATACGGATTCGTTCATTTCTCGATTATATAATGGATAAATTTAAATTGTAGGATTCGTGAGGGTTTTAAAAGTGAAGATTTTGATAAAAATCGATTAAGATAATAAAACGAATTATTTAAAATTTAAAATTTAATTATAAATTCAAATTAAGTAGTGACCTTAAAATACGAGGTTTTACAGAAGATACTGAAGTTGAAAAGACAAAGACAAAGAGAGTTGCAGATGAGACACTCCTTCAAGAGAGTTTCAAATAGTTAAGGACAGCTGAAGCTTCAAGGTCAGAACCTATTCAAGAACAACCTACTGAAGAACCAAAAGAATTATCTAAAGAAGAAATTAAGAAGATGTTGGAGATAGTTCCAGTAGAAGAAATCAAGGTTGAAGCTTTACAAGTTAAGTATCCTATCATTGATTGGGAAATTCATACTAAAGGATTAAGAAAATATTGGAAGATTATCAGGGTTAGAAACATCACAGAGGCATATCAAGTTTTTGAAGATATGCTCAAAGGATTTAATAGAGAAGACCTTGTTACATTATGGAGCTTAGTTAAAGAAAGATTTAGATCAGCAGAACCTACTGAAGATATGGAAAGAGCTTTATGGGTTGAACTGAAAAGACTGTTTGAACCAGATAAAGATGATGTGCTATGGAAACTACAAAAATATATGCATGATCCTTTGACATGGAGACTGTATGATACATGTGGAGTACATCATGTATCTTCAACAAGAGGACATGACATCTATATGTTAACAGAAAAGGATTATCCATTGTCTACTACAGTTATGGGTTTGATGCTAAGCAGAAGGCTGCAAGTAGAAGAAGATAGTGAGATGGCAAGAGACCTAGTTATGAAGATCTTCATAGAAGCCAACAAGCCAAGAAGCTGAAGTGTTTGGAAGAATCCTCTCAGAGCCAAAAAGCTATAATTCAAGAAACTTGATGATTTGGAGATAAATCACAAGTTTAGGGGAGGATTGTTGGGAATTAAGAGCTTCTACAAGGTTATACTGCTGATGGACTTAGTACTGCTATTTGAAGATTTGTGCTGCTACTGAAGATTGAAGAATATAAACTAAGTCGTTAGTACTGCTAGTTGTAATAGTTAGTACTGTTAGTTATAGTTAGTACTGCCAGTACAAAATGATAGATCATTAGTACTGCTAGTTAGTTTATTAGTACTGTTAGTATAAGAAGTTAGTACTGCTTATGTGATATGCATGAGATATATTAGGAATAGATATGCATGATCACTTAACGCGGTTTGTAAGCCTATTAGGGTTTTCCTTGGTGTATAAAAGGAACCCTACGGCATAAGTGGAGATACAAATTAAAAATAGAAAAGTCATAGCTATTAGGCAAAACATATAGTTGTTTTGTGAATCATTCAATTTATTGTGAGTTGAGAGAAAGTTCTTGTGCTACATTGTTTTATTGTTCTTCTAGTATATACAGATTAGATTCCGCATAATCTTTATATATTCTATAAGGTTTCTACCATAGTTATTTTAGATCTATCTAAGATAACTAAAGCTTTAACAAGCTAATCAAAGATCTGTTCAAAAGGGATCAACACGAATACAACTAATTACCTAGCAAAAATAATTATCATAGTTTGGGATAAACGTTGACCCGAAACTAGGGTTGTTACATTCTCCCCTCTTTTAGGGAGCGTCGTCCTGGTGCTCAACTCAACTTATCCGCTTTCCTTGCTTCATCCTTATTTGTAAAGGGATGAGGGTACTTTTTCTTAATACGATCCTTACGTTCCCAAGTAAATTATGGACCTCTTTGTGAATTCCAACTAACTTTAACTATAGGTATCCTACTTTGCTTAAGTCGCAAAACCTCTCTATCAACAACTTCTACTGGCTCTTCAATCATATGCAACTTATCATCAAGTTGAATCTCATCCATCAGAACAACAATATCGCCTTCCGCTAAACATTTCTTAAGATTCGAAAAATGAAACGTACTATGAATCCCTTTCAACTCTTCAGGTAACTCCAAGGTGTAAGCTATAGGACCAACTCTAGCTAGAATCTTGAATGGCCCAATGTAACGTGGACTTAGCTTTCCTCGCTTTCCAAAATGTACAGTGCCCTTCCATGGCGATACCTTGAACAGTACCATATCACTAACTTCAAATTCCAATGGCTTAGCTCTCCTATATGTGTAACTCTTCTGGCGACTATGGGTGATTGCAGTTTATTATACTATAGAATATATCATAAAAATATAATCCCGAGAGTAATTAAGAAAGTTACCAAGTTAC
>BQNB010144794.1:0-16807 GCA_026074375.1 Tanacetum coccineum
AACTTGATTGGCGATTTGATAATAAAGATTTAAAGGTTTTTAAATGGAAACGTATTCACCCCCCCCCCCTCTATGGTTTCCACATAACCTGTAAAGCAGATCCTTAATAGCTCTTTAATAAAAAAACGGACTACGCGACAAAGGTATCTTTGATACGCTTACCAATCAGGTATTCATACTAAAAGTTATCGAAAGATTCCTACAGCCAGGATATAATAGTCAGTATTAGAACCAGATTATCGGTCCTAAGGTGGCAAAAAAACATATAGAAAGGCTAGATGATTCAGCAAACTGATTATGTAATGTAAGAATATATTGAAATTATTACAAACAGATTAAGCATATATCAGTTGACTTACATAAAAGTGATGCAACAATATATGCCAAAACAAAACTCTGATACCACAATGAACATGTTTTAATGAGGATGTGCATTTACATGTTTGGTACTGTCACCTGCAACATCTCTCCCTCCAAAATCTATGTTATAGTCTCAACTAATTAGGGGGTGTTTGGCATTGCCTTTTCATTAGAATAACCTAATATTCCATGCATTATCTGATGATAATGATCATCATAATCAGTAATACATTTTTGAACTAACCATTAACAAATTACACTAAACATGAGCACTTTTCAACTAAGCATCAATAAAATGGGGATCATTCTAAAGACTTGCTTCACTGTCAACTACACATATGGAACCACATTTTAAATGAAAAATCATAACCAGTTTAAAACGCTAATTTCCCCTAAAAAATTACTTACAATTCAAAACAACCCAAATAATCTAACTTTGTAACACCCCCAAATGAGGTCGTAGCAGACTATGGGTTGGGGGTGGTACTTCATAGATCAATAACACAAGATATATATAAGAACGACCATTAAAAGCCATTTAAAACTGATACATTAGATTTAACAAATTATTTGTTACAAAAGCCCGAAGCTTCACTTGTTCAAAATACAAAGATTTCTAGCCCATAACAGATATACAAAATTGTTGATCCTAATCTGAATAGATCTTTCTAGCCTGTTAAGGGTGGTAGCTAATCTGGATTGATCCAAACTAACTACAAGAGAAACAATGACTATGAACAATATAAGTTATGCGGAAACTAACTTAAATTGCAAAGAAGAACAATGAATAAAACAGAACTTTGATTACTATTAATCTGCTAGGTTACAGATTACTAACTATATATTTTGAAACTTGTATATGAAACTTATATCTAACTAATGCCGTAGGTTTCTTTTATACACCAAGGAAAACCCTAATGGGCTTACATAACGTGTGAAGAGATAATGCATATCTATTCCTATAATAACTCATGCATATCTCCTAACAGTACTAACTAGTAGTACTAACTTACTACTAACAGCACTAATTATACTGGCAGTACTAACAATGTACTGGCAGTACTAACTATTTATAACTAGCAGTACTAACTACTTAGTCTATTTTCTTGAATCTATAGCATTCTTCATTAGCAACACTAAGTAGAACTGGTAGTAGTAACTTGTATAAGTAGCAGTACTAAGTTGTAGGAACTTCTAAAACCCAACAGTTGTAAACCCTAGTACTAAGTGAAGAGTACTCGTATTATTAATCTAATAATATTGGAGCATTTGATTATATCTTTGTTTCTTCAAGATTACTGTTTTATTCATAATACTTCTAGGTATTAAGGTGTAGATTTCGCATACACTTTAATATACATACAAAGTTTCTACAACAAGTTATTTTGGATTTATCCAAGATAATTTAACCTTAAACAACCTAAGAAATCGATCTAGGTTTGGGATCAACAATACCCAAATGAAACTCCTCACACGAAGCTCCCTAGTAACGTGATACGATAAAATTTTAAGTTTCTTCAAAAGTTAGTCGATGATAAATTATGTTAAATATATAACGTAATTGTTTTATAATGCGTCGATCGATGATCAATAACGATAAATCTGTCAGGTTTTAATAAAATTGAGTCTTATAATATTAATATATATTTTTTTAATTTATATAAAAATATTATATTTTATATTTTTAAGTTTGCAAAAATGGCAATATATACCCTCGATTTATAAACTTTTACAAGTTTAGTCCTTTATATATAAAGTATATAACTTAAACCTTTAACTTTGAAACTTGGCAAGATCGGTCCTTATAGTTATAACTTTGGAATAATGACATTTTCAGCCCCTCTTATAAATTTTAGAAAGTTATGATATATACCCCTATATATGAAAACATTTGCAAATCAAGTCCGAAAAGCCATGCAAGCTTATTTTAGGGTTCCAAATGATATTTGCAGGTTATAGCTTATTAGAATAAGCTAAAATAAGATGTTCTAAAAAAACAAAAGTTTAGAAAAAAGATTCGTTAGCTAGAAAATCAAAACGGGTCATTTTTAGGGTTTTAATAAAAAACGCATGGGTTTGAGGATTTAAGGTTTTATTTTTGTCTGAACCCGTGACTTTTTGATCGGTATCAAACAGCTTTGGTGAAGTCAAATTTCAAGTGTTCATTCTCCTTAATTAATGACGCCACTCGATGTTCCAACTCATGTATAATGGATCAAGAATGATAGAATACTGTCCTTAGGAATTGTATAAAGGATTACTAAAGAAAATTGATTGGTGGTTTAAGCTAAAATGGGTCGAAATTGAATAAATAAGGTTGCGGGTTCATATAGGGCTTGTTTAGGGTTTCTTTGGCTTTCTTATTTGAATTCCGTGTGCATTTGCTTAGTAATGATAGATTATGGATCATAGGACTTATATTAATGGTTTACATCAGTAGTTGGTTTGTGGTTTGAGTTTTAAATGGGTAGAAGTGGTAATTTAGGCCGCGGGTTGAATTAGGGTTTCATAGGGCACGAATTGAATTTCTAGACTTGGAATTCATGTATACTTGTGTTATAAGTGTGGATAAATGATCACAAGGCTAATATTAGGAGTTAGTAACAAGAATTGATAAGTGGTTTGGATTTTAAATGGGCGAAAACGAGTAAACGGGTCCAAAGTTCCAATTAGGGCACAATTAGGGTTTTCTAGATTTATTTCTTGTACACTGTTGTTAATATGGTGAAATGATGATGTAATGTGGTTGAAAATGTTGTAATTTATGTTATTACAACTTATTTGGGTGTTGGTTTGGGTTTATAATGGATAAAAATCAAGAAACGGGTCATGGTTTATTATTTAGCTCGGGTTAGGGTTTCTAACTTGGATTTCTTGTGAATTCATGAAATGAGAATGAATATAGGTTGGAAATGAAATGCATGACTTGCTTATAACTTGTACTTAATATATTGTACAAGATTACTTAGGAAAACAGAGGTAAAACAGCTATTTTGGATATTGTGCATCAATGACTTGTACATTGTGCTTTATAAGACTTGTACTTGACTTAGAGGGAGTTTATATTTCAAATGAAATGTTATATTACTTGTATATATGCTTTAGTAGCTTGTACATTCACTTTAGATATTAATCCTTCATGGAATTAGGGTTTAGAGGTATACGATAACGGTTTAAAGCCCGTTTTGATATAACGTTGCGAATGATACATTATAGGAATAATGTACTTTGTAATAAGGATATGATGATTTTGACTTGACATGTTGTGATGTTTGCTTCACATATATGAAGACAGAATGGCCATAGATAGGTTGCGTGAGATTGTCTACTTTAGTTATGACATACTGAGATATTGACAATGCAAGTAATGTAATAAAGCGAAAAATTTCCCTGTACAATTGTGATCATAGTAAAATAGGTTGATGAAAATTATTGGGTTGTTATATGACGTCGTTGCTACGTGGATGATTCTAGGACCTCTTTAAGTTGGCCATGTCCTGACATCGTCTTCAAATTCCAGACGCCATCACTGAATAGATCACGATGGCGTCGCTTTATGCTTGCGATGCCGTCTCCACGTTCTGTAAGAAATACTTCTTCAAGGATTTGGTGTAGGTCTGTAATCTCGTCCGTTTCTTCTCTAAATGAGCCTAAGTCACGTATATTCCTCCAAATGTCATCCAAGTGCTAAAAACCTGAAAACAAACAATTAAGCACATAATCTGGGCATATTTGCATGATTTAATGGGTTAAATGACCCTGAAATAGTGTATAAAATGACACCTTATCAAATATCCCTACACTTGGGATTTGCTTGTCCTCAAGCAAATGGGTTTTTCTACCTAGACAATAGCAATATGAGGGTCATTTAACCTATTCTTTAAAAGTATTTTACAACACACCTTTCTAGACCTCGTAATTAAAAGCACGTAAGCATACACTAGCACCTCACATAAGTGTTTGGGATTCTCTTTTTCACTCGAGTGTATAATAAATTATAACATAATGGGGAAACGGAAAATCAACACTAATTACATGTCATAGCATACAAATTACCATAGGCTTGGTAAAGGATCAAACCGCCACCGCTAGGCGCAAGCATTATTCATTACTATCTAAGAGGTCTTTTAAAGGGTTATGGGGTGTAGGTGTAAGATAACATATAATGGAAACAGAAATGGATGGGATACATTTAGGTGGCTTTGGGTAAATTTGGAGTGGAAGGGTTAGTTAATTATTTATATGAATACACGTTGGTTTGGTTGCTAAGACAATACTCGGACGAAGATATACAAACTCTACACAACTCTACATCAATCGCTTTCTTTTTCTTTTTGTTTTTCTATTCTTTTTTTGAATAACATAATACGTCACATGGGGCTTATAGATGTACCCCTACACTTGAGCTTTTACATACTTTACAAGCAAACTATTCTATGACCCGAATCGAGATGGATCAACATAACATGGAGCTTATTGAGCTCTATTGGGGGTAATTAATTACTTCTTCCTCAATTCTTCATAAGATGAATACTACCATGAATCCCAATCGCTCCAAAACTGTATTTACATGTATAAGGACTTAGCAACTGTGAAGTCTGTTAAGACCCCTTAGATCGTTGTTAAGACTCATCCAGGATATAGTAACAATGATTAATAAACTTGTACAGCGGAATAATAACACAAAAATCATAGTTACTTCAAGGTTTTCTTTATTCACTATATCCCCAAGATCAAATGATCCTTGAGGCTAAAACTAACTAATACATAAACTAACTAATAAACTAACTAACACACACACGCTTTCTTTGGTGTGTCTAGACTCTCATTGGAGAGATCTAACTATGATGGATTATATAAACCAGACGCCTATGACCCTTTATATAGAGGGTTTACAAGAAAATCTAGCTTACATAGGAAGCTAACTTAATTTATCACATTCAGTCCTTGTTGTTTCATCTTTCTTCATTTATGCATATGTAATTTTGTAATCATCAAATTTAAGATCCCAACAGCAACCGTGTACTCAATAATTAACTTGAGTTAAAACAATAATGTACTAAAAGCGAGTACATCCAAGGTAGGCTAAGGCAATTTAGGTGTAACGATTGGTTTAAGGGTGACAATGCTCTTCATTAATAGTCCGGCTTAACCAGAAAATTACAAGAACCATGAAAAAGGATAGGCTCGAAGGGTTGTACTAGGGGTATCCTGCACTAAATATGAGTGCATGGCAAGGGTGTGGGATAGTTACATGATCGGTCTGACCATCATAACAATTACAGGTTTAAAACATGGGTTAATCCTAGTGCCTCTTATTAAGCATAAGATCTTGATTGATGACTAGTGTGTGAAGATTAAAGTGTAATTAGTGTGTGTGTTTAGAGAGAGAAATACCTAACTTGCCTTTTTATTATAATGATATTGTTACACTTAACCTTGGCATAAATACTTTTTATACCCCTTGGTTAACTATCCTTATTGAACTTTCCTAACTTAACACTTCTAGTCCCTGTACTTATCAAAGTACTTACAAGTAGGTCATTTCTCTATTTCTAACATTCTCCTTCTAAATGATCTACTTGGAACTATCCTTATTATGTTTTTGATGACGACTTCTTCCGTATGCTTTGAACACTTTATTCTAAAGTAGTCTGTCATTTTCTTTTTCTTTGAAGCTTAAAAATGCTGAGAATTCTTTATGAAAGTTGAGGACGACCTTGTAGCATATCTCTCCCGATATAATTTTCTCCCCCTATGTGATAGGATAGATTTCTTTATCCCTGAAGGTATCAACTCTACTCTCGAACTCAAAATTAGCATTCTCAAAAGCTAACTTGATCTTCTTTTGATGTTAGGTCTTGATTTTAGGATCAATACGCAATAGAGTATGTGTTTAGGTGTTATGTGTGTGTTTATTCTAGAGATAGAAAGATAGAAAGTAGAGAGAGAAAGAGAGAGGAGGAGGATTAGAGAAAAGATTAGAATGATATTAGAAGACACTTAGGAGACCCCCTCACAAATGAGGTGGTGGTGGGGTATTTATACCCATTTTACAAGGAAGAGCTACTAGCTCTTGTTTCTTAGCTTTTAGCTATTTGTTGGGTCTCGTGACTTTATTTAAGTCACGAGCCTATCACCTAACCTATTACACAATATTATTTCTCTATTTATTACAAGACTTTTATCTCAATAAGATCGTCACTTTTATCATTCCTAACAATCTTCCCCCAAGGGACGATCATTGAGATCTCTCTTTGATTGCATTAATGATCATCATTTTCTTATTCGTAACAATCTCCCCCTAAAGGATGATCATTGAGATCTCTCTTGTGACTTTGATCTTTGAACTTTAATGCTTGTTTGTCTTGAGTCTTGTTGTGTAATAGTGGTCTTGTTCCAATCATGCTCTAGTGATCTTGATCTTGATCTTTCCATTTTCCTTTTTGTCTTTGCCTTTGAGATCTTTTCATATCATCATTCTTTACCGTGAATCCATCTTGATTTGTCTTTTAAAGCTTCTGACCAACATACTCATACTTTCTTGACAGCTTACAATCTTCCTCATGTAGAACTTTTGTCTTGATCAATAACTTGATGATTTGAGGAAGTTCTTTGATTTATCAGAGTTGCGGAAGTGTATCTTTGAACTTTGAGTATGAGATATGAAGGAATGAATATGACGGTGTTCTTGCTTCTAAAAGGTAGAGATGTTGTTGATGTTGTTGTTCATAAATGTATCTCCCCGGTTGACTTCCCCCCAGTTCGTACCGCATGACTACAAGCAGTTCAACTGCTTCCCCCCAAACATACAACCATTCGTAACACATACTTCAACAGCAACTCAAAGAGAATAGAACGATACTTCAAATCAATAAAGTCCCGGATGATGTATACACCAAAGTCAATTAAGTCCCGGATGTACACATTTCTTTCCCCTAATTGTTGCTTTCCCCCAATTGTTGCATTATATCAAAATATTCAGCTAGAACACTTCTCTTCCCCCTGATTATATTTGATGACCATTAAACATAATCATAATCTTGTTACACCTGAATATTCGATAGTGAAGTCATGTGTGGAGTGCAGTCTAAGCATGAGAGTCAACTACTAACTTCAATCCTAACGATCTCCCCTCATTAATCATGTGACATCATAAGTAACCTTGGTAATCCAACACTTTACTTGAATAAATCAAGGAAATGTTGTTTGCGTTTTTCGAAAACAAATTCTGAAAGAACACGATAACTACTAGATCACTTAGTTAATGTTACATAATTGAATCATTAAACAATCATTTTCAAATTAGTGACCTACGTTCAGCGTTGGCTTGATGTTAGCACTGGTAGGATTTCCATTCAATCATTGTGAAATACTTAATTTAAGTATCACTCTTGAATGTTCTGGCAATGTCACAAAGACATGCAATGTCACATAGACATATAAGCAACTCTTGTACGTTTTGTATCATTGATGTTTAATACAAATATACTTTTGTGTCGTATGTGAGATTTGATGATATGATCCCATTTGGCTCTAGACTCATTTAGTGCTTTTTGGTTTTAGTGATCAGAGGCTGGAGCATACTGTCACCTTTTCAATATCAACAATCTCGGAGTGAGATGTCAATAGATTATGCATTTAATCTACATGATAATGAAACAAGAATTCTTTTGAGAGAATCTTGAGTGGCTAGGAAGGGTTGTGCATTGCATCACTGGGTCTATGATGTCTTTCTTCAATACCAAATATCATCTTCGTGATATTTGATAGATTATGTATTGACCCGATTTCTGCCTAATGTTTGTGAAGGGCTTCTTTCTTTTCAAACTTTGCACATCATTTCTTTTTCATTCTTCAACCCCTTCAATGTCCACTAAGACGTCATTACTATCATCATGTTGTGATTGTTCCTATGATAACTCATGCCTTAGTTGACATTAATTCCACTTTCACATTAAAACTCTCATCATACCTAAGGACTTATATTCTATCTATGGAATGTCCCTGGGTAGATCCCTCCAGTTCTGGTTGGATCATGGGATAATACCTAAGCTTACCACCTGATTTCTTCTTTGATCATCGTGAGGTAGTTGGTTAATGGGTATTTAAGATCGAAACCATAAAACCATTTGAAAATCAATCAAAGTGTTTGATATAAATCAAAACATTTAACACTTTGAAAGTTTCACTTTTGAGAAATACTCCCCCTACGCATGTGCATCGATATTCACAATTATTTTATTCAAAATTATTTTTCACATGGAGGAAATAGTTGCTTGCACTTTGAGTCTTTTAGATCACTTTTTAATCCCACATACTTAAGCATTTATCTTTCTTGATCACATTTTAATCCAATTTTCTCCCCCTCAAAAATAGCATACCATAAGATATTTTTGATATCAATGGATTAAAATAGCTATATGAGATTTTGAAAACACATGGGAGAAAACGGATATAGCATGATTATGATTTGGAACCTTTCTGAATATTCTAAACAAATTTGAAAACCTAGTTGTGTCAAAGTATGTCGATATCAAAAACGTATGGTCAGTAGATTGCTCACTCCTCATCCTGTTAATTTCAGGAAACGGTCGTAACCAGACACAATCTTCACCACTTGCACACTTATCGATATAAACACACTTGACAACAACTACTTTTAAATCAATTAATATGCATTTGTTCAAAACATTTTCCTTTTTACTCCCCCTCAAAAATATATCAAGTGAATTAATGAGGAAAGGAGTGTTGAACACACAATTTGAAAGATTTTGAAACAATCTTTTTGAATAACTCTTGAAAATGTGTGTTCAAACTTTTGTATACCATTTTACTTGAGCTCAAGATTTGGAATATCTTAAATGAAATAGCTCAAGTCAGAGAAGGTGTAAGCTTCCCGTTGTGAGGATAAATGTACAAAAATATACACTTTCCTTTATTTGAAGAACGAGTCCTAAGCTGACATTTACTTAGAAGTCGTATGTCCCGAGCACACTTTTTTGAAAAGATTTTGATAAAAAATTGCTCAGGACAAAGAAGATTTCTCTTCTTTTAAAGATAAAGCGCACTGAAACGTACACTTTTCTTTTATTTGAAAACCGGGTTGTTATCTGAAATATAATAACAAGCCATTTTGATAAGCAAACTTTTAAACGATTTTGAAAATCTTTTTGAAAAAGTTGAATAATTTTGCTCAAGACAAGAAGATTTCTCTTCTTTTTAAGGTAAAGCGAACTAAAACGTACACTTCCCTTTTATTTGAAGACCGGGTTGCAATCTGTCATTTGAATACAAACCATTTATATCGAATTTAGACAACAACCTTTGGAACCCATTTAAGCACGGTGCTAACGGGTCTGCCAAGTTTTGAAAACCATTTTAAAGTTATGTCAATTCGATGTAAAGATGTTGAGTTCCAACGAGAGCTTGAAATCGATGTTTCATTTGAAAACAACTCTCGTGGAATCAATGGACATTTAAAATTCCTTCTAATTTGAAATAAGCACAAATTTCCCTTGAAATTAATATACGAATGAAAACTTCCCATTAAGCTACCAAGGATCTACAAGTTGCAAATCATCAAATCTTCTTCCCCTTTTTGTCAACATCAATTAGGGGACCAAAGTATGCAACTTTGATCTTTACAACTACGAACCAATATTACATTTTTAATCCAAGTATTCCAATGACCCAAATTACCCTCCATTACGCACCTTAATAAAAATGAACTTGAGCGGTAGAAACTTACACTAGAAGTAGTAACAAAGGCTAGTAGTAGTAAAAACATTCACCTTGATGTAGCATATAAATGGTTAAACATTTTAACAATAAGCTTTCCCAAAAACCCATATGTTAACCATTTCATGAATCTTCAATTCTGTAGGCTCTATGTAGTGATCACAGATGAAGAAAAATGAGTATAACGAATTTGATGAAGAAGTAGAATCTCTCAAACTTGTGTCTTATGTCTTGCACTATCCACGTGACGTCGAACTCATACTACAGGGAAAAGTATAAGTGGACCGCAACCTCTTGACAAAATCCTCATTTATCCTATAAAATGAGACACTGAGCATAATAACGTAACTCCTTCAAGTGATAGCAAATGTAAGAATTGAGCACCATAAGAAAAAATCACACACTTTTGCTAGATTCTGCAAGTCTTCGTCAACACCATTTAAGCACGAACAAGTTATCTTCAAACGTTGTAAGCCGTTTAAGATATAATAAGAACACGCATCTGTGAAACTCAACTACAACATCAAATAAGTGATAATCAATCATCTTCGTAATCACATATTCAATAAATCTACAAAAACGAGCCATCAATCAATAAGAATAAACTGTTGTGAGTAACAGTTCCATCCGAGATCCAAACACGTGTACTATCTGATATCGTACAAACTGCTTTATCGAACAAATCTGGCAGTATTTAAAATTTAAACGCAACAGTATTAACTTACTCTGTTTAGCGACACTTTATTCTATTACTAATCCGTCGCCAATCTGTCACTAAACTGGTTCTCCTTCCTCCCATTTGGTTAGCGACACTTTTTAGTGTAACACCTCCAAATTGGGTCACAGCGGAATAAGGGTCCGGGGCGTGTTACTTCATAGATCAATAACACATGATGTATATAGAACGACCAAAAAGTCGTTTAAAACTGATACATTGGATTTAACAAAGTATTTGTTACATAAGCCGAAGCTTCACTTGTCCACTTATTCAAAATACAAAGATTTCTAGCCTATACAGTTATACAAAATGTAATGCGACAAAATCATTAATGCATGATATCCCAATCAAAACCACCAATGTATCCCTTGCACCTCGTGCTTACTGATCCCCTGAAAAACATTGCTTTAAAACGTCAACAATAATGTTGGTGAATTCATAGGTTTGAGATCCTCTTCTATTATAGGACACAAGATTTTCCCAAGTGTATGATAATGCAACAGATGCAGACATCATATGAATGTAATTACGTTGCCCTAAGCTCATGACACTGAAGCTCGACATAAATGAATACCATATAAATGGCCTATATTGCCCGTGATGATGTTCTAACCCGCAACATCCTATGTTCGACATGGTACGTTTGCCCAGTGATAGTTAATCACCCGAACGGGGATGTCAATCCTAATGATCTATTCATTACATTTTTACGCTAAATCCCAGTAAATGACAGTTCATGATAATGGGCTCCCCAAATAGGGTTATCGCACTTAGGCAACACGTAATAATAATATGAAACTTAACCACTGTGTCAAGTTGTAAAACTTGCATGTTTCTCACCCCAAAAACATTGTAAAACAAAAGCATGTAAAACGTGGGGCTATGAACTCACCTTGAGTGAGCGAATAACAAGAATATCACAGATAATGCGCCACGCAAATCGTCAGATGCAACCTATTTAAATTAAGGTCGTATAAGTACCATGTACTTCGATTAACCAATATCATATATTACTATATAGCTCATCATACTATCGTTCGGGCTATCATAATTAAGAGGTCATGTAGTGAACGTATGAGGAGCTAGGACACTTTAAATCGTAAATCCAACAACTCGTCGATACGCCACCCCGAAGAGGCCTCATTATGAAACTCCCTAGTAATATAGCACTTTGCTCAACTAATACCACATATAGGTCTATATAGTTCAATCACCATCTAATTGTTTTGGTAAAATTGTGTTTAATAAGTAAAAACGTTTTTAATTACCGTTTTAGTAAAACTGGCGTAACTTTTGCGTTTTAAACCCGATTTTGACGTTTCTTATGCCCACGCTTTCGTATTAGGACGAGTTATCATAATTTGACATTTTCATGTTTTTGACCCTCTGATGAACAGTGATTTTTACTGTTCACACCAGTTATAAAGTTATTTTTATAGTTTTAATTATCGTAAAACCCGTAAACGTCATATTTTATTCGTTATAGCTCCGTTTTTAGTAATTATTTCGAGCACGTTCTCGTAATTGAAAGTCCTACTTATTTATGAGGTTTACAAAAATAAAAGTTTCTGTCATGAATAGTAAACTCGTTCGTTATTAATTGAAAAATTACGATTCTTATCATTTTGGAATCCTAAAAATATGTATAATTTGTTAAAAATACTAAACTTGTTGTTTGAATAATTTGTTAAAAATACTAAACTTGTTGTTTGAATAATTTTTATAAAAAGTTTTTATAAAAATTCTTTTACGACTCCGTTTATTAACGTATAACTTGTTTTTACTGTATCTTTTTCGTTTTTAATCCGTTTTTCGAGTTTCTTATCTTTTTGGAATCGTCTTGAGATGTAGCATTTTATAAAAACATAAAATAGATATGTTTATTTTCGAATTTTGGACAGAATCTTTGAATGACTTTGTTAAGTCCATATGTAACCTTGTTTTTATATTTTCCCACTTTTGTAATCTACCAAAAATCTTATATACCATATATGTTATATATATCATACATATATTAAAGTCCATAGTTCCATATATTATCCATATATGTCCAAAGTACCAAGTCCATAATAACACTTTTAACCCTTAACTTTCATAAGTAACCTTTTTACTACAAGTTCATACATAGCCATTTTTACATATAAACCCTAAGTGTATAAGTGTTCTTCTTCCATCATGACTTTATTTTAGTGTTCATATAACATGATTAAAAGTCCATAATCAACATTATCATGTCATTTGTATTCCTTTTACTTGAAACATATTAAATAACTTTATAAACCCTAATTAATACATAATCATTTTTATGCTTAACCAAGAGTGTAAATCACTTATGTGTCCATTTTAACATGATGTCATTAACATAATGAGATATGTGAAAGTGTACAAAATGATGACAACAAGTAGAAACTCCTTTTTACATGATCAAAATCCTAAATGGTGATTCAAGCTATAATGAACTAACATATGCATATAATGAAAATTGTAAGAACATAAAGAGTTCAAGATGACCTTATGATGAATGAAGATGATGACTAACACAATCTAAACCCTTGTTTAGATTTAAAACCAAAGCTTGCACAATATGAACCCTAGTTTTGCAAGTGAAAACCCTAACTTTCCTTTTCTCGATTAATGCTTGAAAATGGTTAACCAATGCTTGGAAACATCTTAGAATATCTTGGATATGATGTGTATATGTGTGTATGGGTTGTATAAAATTTTGTATGGATTTGAGTAAAGGGGTGTTTCAAGCCGTGGGCTTAAGGGAGCAACAAGGAGGAGTTTTTGATTTCTTGATAAGTGATATAAGAGTATGTATGATATCTCTCACTAGGTACTTGCATTATATGAGTTAGAAGAGTCAAAAAGTTTGCAATAGTTGGTCAAGAAAACATATGGAGGGTCTTAAGGAAGAAAAATAGTCAAGGAAACAAAGTATGGCTATGTTTAATGAGCTAGGAGATGTACAAAGCCACTTGGTATGAAAATTGAGTGTCATTTATCTCATATGTTGTTGTTAGCCGTGGGATGGGGGGATAAGGGTTCTAGAAGCCCTTTTGCACTTACTTATTATTTAGCAAAAGTTTTACTAGTTACTAGTTGTAGCTATTATATAAAAGATGTTTACTTGCAAGCATTTGTATATTGTTTTATTTTCTCATGCAAAAAATGAAACGTAATGTTAACTTGAGTAAATTTAATAAAACTTTAGGTATTGGGTACAATCGTGGGTATTTGTTGAAGCGTAGAATTATTTATGTGGTTCCGGGTATGCTTAAACGCACTTTATCGCGAAACGTATTTAATTTACGTAACCAATAAAAATAAATGAACAATGACCATAATTATTCTCAAAATAATTATTTAATACTTGATTGATGTAAACATTTAATCGTTTGATGCCCGTTTACATTGAACGCTAAATTTTGGCGTACGCGATTTAACTTAACGCTTATGATTTAAAGCAAACGCGGACAATACAAAAGATACAAGGTGAATTTATTGACGATGTCAATTACCCTAAAACACGGGGTGTTATAGTCATAGAAGCCAATTTATTTAAGCATCTGCCTTCTTGTTTTGGTCTCTTTTGATGTATTCTATAGAGTGGCAGGGGAAGTTAGCTAACAACTCCTTTGCTTTCTCTAGGTATTGCTTAATAACGGTTTGCCTTGCCTCGAATAGTCCATTAACCTGGTTGGCCACTAACTGAGAATCTACGAAGATTGTTAGTTCTTGGACTCTCATTTCTTTTGCTATGCGTAGACCTGCTGATAGTGCTTTGTATTTTGCCTTATTGTTATTGGTTTTGAATTCGAACCTTAGGGCGTAGGTGTATTCTTTCCTTTCGGGGATGACTAGTATTAGACCTGCTCTAGAGCCGTCAAAGCTTGAGGCTTCATGAACATTTTTTGTGGCTTTTTCGGCTTGGGTTCTTTTCTTTTGGTTCTTCATCTATGCTCCTTCTCTTTTTTGAAGTGTTTAGCTAGAAGTCAGCCAGGTATATGTCCCTGACTGAATTTTCTTCCTCTGAATTCGATCTCGTGCTCTCCTAATTCAATAGCCCATTTGGCTATACGCCCTGACTTTTCTATTCTAGCAAGGAACTATTTTATTGCTTTATCACTTAGGACTTGGATGAGGTGAGCTTGGAAATATCTTCAAAGTCTCCTGGCGGCATTTATGAGGGCTAGTATTAGTTTTTCCAATTCTGGATATCCTAACTCAGCTCCCTATAGTGTTTGGCTTACGAAGTACACGGGCATTTGTTTCTTGCCTCTCTCTGCCATTAATACCGCGCTTATACTTTCTTTTGAGGTTGCGAGATACATTATCAGGGTTTTTCCTTGATGGGTGCAGTTACCGTTGGTAGTGCTTTTAAAAGCTCTTTCATTCTTTGAAAGGCTTTGTCAGCTCTATGTATAGGACCATTATTTCTTGTGTGCAGCTTTTAATGCTCGCATAAGGGAAGTGTTTTATTGCTCCCTTTTTTTTTCGAGAGGATATTACATTCCAAGAGCTGCCAACTTTTATTGAGATTTTGTATTTCGCTGACTGATTTAGGAGGTTGCAGGTCTCTGAGATTGCCTTTACTTTCAAAGGACTTGCCTTTATTCCTTGCTTGGTGATGAGGTGTCCTGAGAATATTCCTTCTTTTATGCCAAAAGAACATTTCTTTGGATTAAGTTTCAGGTTGATTGCTCGGAGCCCATCAAGAGTTTCCTTGATATCAGCGAGCATTTCTTCCTCAACATTACTTTTTATGACTATGTCGTCTGCGTTAACCTCTATGTTTCTTCCCAATTGGTGGTTGAACACTTTGTCGATTAGTCTTTGGTAAGTTACGCCAGCATTTTTCAAACTGAAGGGTAACCTTCTATAGCGGAACACCCCTTCTCTTGTGTAGAAGGCTATTTTTTCTTCGTCTTTCTCTGCTATGGGGATTTGGTGGTATCCTTTGTATGCATCTAAAAAGCATTTTAGTCGATGCCTGTGGATGTCTTCGACTTTTTGCTCGATCATGAGTAGCGAGTGGTGTTCTTTGGGACATGCTTTGTTTATGTCCGCAAAATCTACACAAGATTTCCATCTTCCACTGGCCTTTTTCGCGATGACAGGGTTTGAGACCCACGTCTGATACTTGACTTCTCGTAAAATGTTGGCCTTTGTAAGCTCCTCCACTTGGGTGTGAATCACTTTGTTTCTTTCTGGCACCAGGCTTCTCTTCTTTTGCTTTACTGGTTCCAAGTGTTTGAGCTTGTTTATTCTATGTTTTGTGTTGAAGGCTTCTCCTCCTATTGTTATTGTTCTCGGGACTCCCGTTATGTGTGCGGTAGTCTATGCGAAGACGTCGACGTACGTCCTCTAGAGGTCATGTAACCTTATTTTGGTTTTTGTTGGCAGTTGTCTCCCTATGGTGATTGTTTGTTCCAGATACTGGTCATTCACCACTATCCTTTCTCTGGTATCTACACAACTGATAATGCCTTTTACTTTCTCCTGATGTTCTTTACTTATTGCTCTATGTTCTTCCTCCGGTTCCCTTGGGTTGTACTGGGAGAGGACGATGTCGATTCCTTAAGGCGTATAGAATTTTATAGCTCCGTGAATGGTGGACACTAGAATTCCCATTTGTTGCATGGCTGTTCTTCTGAGTATTATGTTATGTGGTGAATCAGACCCCACGATAACAAAATTGAGTGTTTTTTATGGTTGTGAGGGAACCCTCCCCAATTATGATCTCTAAAGGTACTTCTCCTAGGGGCCAGGATTTTTCTCCTGAAAAACCAACCAGAGGGATCGTCAAGTCTACCCAAAGAGACCAAATAGATGGTTTTAGCTTTAAGAAGCAATGTTTATATATCACTTCACATGAGCTTCCGCCATTCAAATATACCCTATTCACTTGTCTTTATGACACGTAGGCTTTTATGATGACTGGATCTGCAGAACTTATATTTTAAAGTGGTGGGAACGTGATTTCCC
>BQNB010144795.1:0-16806 GCA_026074375.1 Tanacetum coccineum
TTTTATAATAAGCTAAAACTATACTACACTACTCCTAAAAGTATCCTAAATTAAATCCTAAAATTCTAACACCTCACACTGATCCGGATGCGTTTCTTTTATAACCCAATTATGAGGGTATTATAGTCATTTTGCCCTCATTCCAGCATCTTCCATTCATTCTTGTCCATACAATTGTTGCTTCATTCCAACGCTATCCAATGATTGGCCATATATTGTCAATGATTGGCATTAATTGCTATTAATACCCATAATTGCTTCTGGAACCTCGTACCCCCAATCATTAGCCGCCAAGGAATGCCATGTGTCACCTTCCTATTGGTCCGCCACCTCGTACATGCACAGTACACTGACATGTCAGAAATAACGGTGTCGCCGCCACGTGGCGGCACCTCATTGGTCAGCCGTCACCAGAGCCGTCATCGGAGCCACTTCCGGACCACCAGTCAACGGTGGTCAACGGCGGTCAACGAAAGTTATCTACCGATCAACCACCGCCGGACCACTGATCAACCATTTCCGGAGCACCGGTCAACGATGGTCAACGTCGATCAACGGTGGTGGTTAACCGGGTCAGATCAGGACGGGTCCGGGTCAGATCATGGGCCGGGTCGGGTCGCTACGTGGCACCACCTGAGTGGGCCACGTGGCATGAGGTTAAAATACCCCAGCACAAGGCATGCTGGGACTCGAACTAAGGACCTCTCGGTCCAAATTCTAGTGCAACCAACAATACCAACTATGCTAGGCATAGTTGTGTATTTACTTCTCTAAAATAATATATTTAACCCATTTTTACTAAAGACCAGGTTTTATTTATATAAAGGTTCAAATAAAACGTGACAGGGTTCAAATAGGAAAGGTTCAAGGGGCGAGTAAGGTACCGATATACTCGTAATTTCGTGCTCTATCCAATGGAGTGATCGTGGGATTTTTACGAGATCATTTGAATCTCGATAAACGTGAAAACGTCATTGAAAGTCGCCTAAAAATTATAGTTTTTGCTTCGTTTTCAATCCTTTTTACCTGTAAGACATAAAACACAAACCAAACATATTTGCAATAATATTAAGCATATTTCATGTTTTTAGTCCAATTAATAGTGTTTTTTGAGTTATAAATGATGTGTGTTTTAGCACACATCAAATTCCCCCACACTAAGCCATTGCTAGACCCACACGCAATGTTAATAAAACACGCCCGAAAATAAATAATTTAACCCCCTTAACTTATGACCCCTCACAATCAAACAAGAACAGAAAATGTCCATTAAGAAGGTTCAAAAATCGTTTAATTCACATGCGCCCCCGTTTTAACAACTTATTCGATAATAAATAAAAACTAAAATAAAATTTTAATAAACTTTATTTAAAAGGCTTAAAGAACGAGAGTTCGTCATCCTTGATTTTCACAATTCCCAAACCAAGCTTAAAATTAAATCACAGCTAAATATAAAAATAGATGCTAACACTACTCATAAATGCTAATTGTGTAAACGCAACTACTTTTCGCTCCCTTATTCCTAATTTCCTCTAAGGATTTTATTATTATTATTATTGGTGACAAATAAATTATGTCCTTATTATCATAAAGTAGACCCGGTTTAGACCACAATTAGTTTGAAATTCTTTCCTAAAGAGACGATATGGTGAGAATAAGGTCCACATTAAGGTTCTAATTTCGCATGATTTAGGGGTTATCCTTTTTATTTTATCCGAAACAAATCAACTACGAGTCCAGAGACGGAGGCTTTATTTAGATAACCCAGGAGTCAAAATTTGGCTTTATTTTTATTATTATTATAGCAATATTATTAAACCTCCCTGGTCCTTTAAACAACTGCCACATCGGTATGCGAGCCGACCATGGTCCAGGAGTCTTATTTCGACCAAGAGATCCTTGACCTTTTTGAAGGCTGCAACATCGGGAGTGAACCGACCAGATGCAGCAAACTTTTATCAGTTTTGGATTTATTATTCTTACTATGGGCCTTCTTTTGAAGACTGCCACATCGTTATGCGAGCCGACCATGATCCAGAAGACTTATTTCGGCTTCGGTTTATTACATTATTATTATTATTATTATTATTATTATTATTATTATTAATAATATTAGCCAAATTTTAAGTCTTGTGGTCTTTTAGGAACCGAGACATCGGGCGTCCTAATTGACAAGACCCGGGAGCGTACCCCAACACTGACAGAACCTCGATGTGTACCTTAATTTCACTAGAAGGAATCTCTACGAAGGGGTTTAAACTAAGAATCGCAAAAACCAAAGTAACTTTATTCATTTAACAATTATATAATGTTTATTAAGCTGGTAGGAGCAAAAAGCCACAATTAACCTCTATGAGCTCTAAAGAGATCCAACTACTCCATGCTTAGCATCAAATTTATATCTAGCTCTATCATTTTTCTTTCTTTGCAAAATAATTTTAATGTTTAACAAACGCTTAGTATTGAAAGCTAAGGGGAAAGCTAGAGTGCATAACTCGGTCAAGTCAAAAGCTACCTAATTCTACGAGCCTACTTATTTCTATATTTTTATATTTTCATTATTTTTAGAGCAAATAGAAATCCCCCCACACTTAGAACCGAACATTGGCCTCAATGTTCAAAAATGTCAGGTGCCACCCCCACACTTAAGGACGAAAAAGGCAAATGCTAGTAATTTCAAGTGTGAAAAGGGAAACACAACAATATACATGATCAGGATTGAGGATTCCAAAATAAGCAGAAGATCCAAGACCGGATGATTGGAGGATTGAAAACAAGCACGGGTCTTCATGATCTTAAGGAATCCTGCAAAAACGATACCACACACCAAAGAAAGAAGCACGCCCCCACACTTGGGCTATAAAATCACATACTTATTTATTAAGAAAATAGAAAGAAGAAAAGACACGGGTTGCCTCCCGAGAAGCGCTTGTTTTTGTGCGAGTCTCTAGCTTGACTCTCCCTGAATTTCTTTGTCCTTGGGGTGAAAACTGACCGAAGATTCGATCATCAATGAAATTTCACTAAAGCTATGACATTTATCGATCAAGAAATTATCATTCAAAAGATGTAGAGTTTTTCTTTAAAAGAGAACACTCTATTGATAAAAGAAGATCCCAAAGGGAAAGGATCAAAAAACTTTGTCTCATTTTCCGGCTAAAGAGAAATGATATAAAATTTCGATCTCGAGGAGGATCCGTCAGGAAAAGAGAGCCACTGACGAACGATATAGGAAATAAAAATCGTCCAGTGAGAGAATATGAAAGTCCCCTCTCAGATTGAACACCATTGCTAAAGAAAATTCCAGGATCGAAAATATATGTCTTTTATAAATTTCCAGAGGGAAATTAGACTAGAAGTTTCAATCTCAAAAATTCCTTAGAAAAAGAGGAGTCACAATCGGATAAGAAGAGAGGAAAATTATTAAGCTCAATACTTGTAGAATCCTTAGTCGATGATAAATCAAATATATTTTTCTCCTCAACACTAGTAAACTCTCCTGGATCAGTCTCCAGATCAAAATAAAAATAATCATACTCTGGTGAAGATATGATTGTGAGCGAGTTTCATCGGCGAACTCTCATGATAAAAGTCCACTCCGATCGCAGGAAGGAAGCGGATCAATCGAAAGATCAAAGATAAACGAATCATATTCAGGAAGAGAAAAATCAGAATGAGTAGTGGTACTGCCACTACTCTTCTCTTCAATATGATCGTCATCAAAATAGAAAACTTCATAATCCGGAAGAGAATAACCAGAATGAATAGTGGTACTGCCACTACTCTTCTCTTCAATATCAAAGATAAAAGTCTAGGCGAAGAATTATCAAAATGAGAAAGAAGAGTATCTGTCTCTTCCAAGAGATGGTCAGTATCCTCGAAGGGAATAGGAGATGCGGAGAGAGACTCGACCACAGAATCAGACGAGAGTAGGATTGCCACTCAAAGAATTGTTTTCAATAGGAAATTTATCGCACAAAGAATCAACAATATCAATTCTATAAACGAAATGGTCGGCACGTCCCGTAGGATTCTTCAAAGCTTGAAAATTTTCTTCATTAAGCGAGACATATATGAAATCAATGGCTGATGAGGATTAGGCTCGAGGTCTTCCTTAGGGGTGTTTGGTGCGGACAATGGGTAGAGTTTCTCGGAGTGGGAACAAGTGGTGTGCTCAAGAGCTACAATTTCCACCACTCCTTTATGTCTCCGTTCTTGTTCCTTTTCTTGATAACCAGAAATCATAAATGAAGGGAATAAAAGATCCATCCAATGTCAAGCCATCCATACTAGTAATCACATTAAGCTCTTAAGTGGGTCCGTTACGGTGTTGCTCGGTAGCACATCCTAATGGTCACTCTTCGAAGATTTCAGCCCATTGAACTAGACACATACAACCCATTTGAATTTGTATTAATTGAAACACGCTTCTTGATTTGGTCATAAGTTTCTTGCATGCTAGCAAAATGATACTCAAGAGCTTCGACTTGGTTATAGTAAGAAGCTTAATGCATCAATTGAGTAAGAGGTACCACTACTACCCCACATTTGAGGTTTATATCTACAAGTTTCGAACTCTGGCTTATCTTGATAGTTGGTTAAAACTTCTAGAATATTTCTCATCATCATATTTCTACGTGCTGCGGTATTTAGAGAATCTTGATCAGATTGACTCAACCCATTATAGAAAAAATCTATTTGGTAAAGGAGTGAAAATCCGTGATGAGACATTCTTAATAAATTTTTGAATCACTCCCAAGCTTACGGTAAAAGTCTCATCCGTGAAAACTGTAGAAAGTTTTGTATTTCTTATACTAAGCTCTCTTGTTTTAGAAAGAGGGATAAACTCGATTCCAGAACTTTGATACTAAATCATCCCAAGATGTGATGGAATTAGGAGGTTCGTTCTCAAGCCATGTCTCAGCTGCTCCTTTAAGAGAAAACGAGAATAAGATCAACTTCACCACATCATCAGGCACTTGGTTTATTTGGTAAAATCTTTTGATGTGTGAATGAGGATCATCATTTTCAAGACCAAAAAAAGGATTGTTACTTATGAAATCAAGTAACTCAGGTTTCAATTCAAATTGATCTGCTAGAACAGCTGAAACAACGATAACATCTTCAATACCTAAGATAGGTATTCGGAGTAGCTCTTCCATCGGTCTCAATATCGGCCCATTATTGGAACGTCTTCAGCGACTCAGGTACTCCTCCGTGTATAGTGATCAAGAAAAAGATTCTCGGACTCGGATACTTCTATTGAACGAAATTGTAAACTTTTCTCGGGATTGGAAAAATGCAAACTGATTTGGTTTGAAGAATATTGCGTGCTCATGCACCAGAAGTAAAACAGAGAAATTTGGTATTTCAAAAATTTTAGTATTTTTTGTGAATCTTTATTATCATCATTTTTATTTTTATTTTTAATATATTATATATATATATATTTATATATATAATATATATATATATATATATATATAAGGATAAATAAAATAGAAATGGAAAATATTTTTGGATTTTTTTTGAAAAGATAATAAATAGAAATAAGAAAATATTTTTGGAATTTTTAATATATATTTAAGAGAAAAATAAAATAGAAGTGGAAAATATTTTTGGATTTTTATGAAGAAAATAAAATAAAATAAAAATATTTTTGGTATTTTTAAATTTTTTATATAAAAGAAAATAAAATAGAAATAGAAAATATTTTTTGGATTTTTATTTTTTTATAAGTACGAAATTAAACTTTCAAAAGAGAGGAAACGATCTTCAAGGCATTCACTTTGAAACAAAACGTGAAAATCGTTCACCTCTTCCCGACAACGGCTCCAAAAACTGATTCGCGTAGAACGAGTCGGTAATAATATTCCCCTTAGATGTGAAAATTGCTTGAGGACAAACAATAATCAATCTTTCGGAGTCGAAGTCCCAACGAGATTTGAATTAAAAACCACGTTTATGTTTTTGATTTATAATGCTTGATTATCTTTTAAGATTTTTGGTTTTAGAAATTAAACTACTTTTTAGAAAACTATTTTTAATACTAAAAATTATACTAATATTAATACTAGAATAATACTAATCAATTAAACTACAAGAATTATGCTAAAATGATCTAAGAGATTTATAAGACGAGAATGCTTTCTAAGTGACGTGAAAAGTTCATTAAGTGTGAATTAAAGTTTATTAACGAATTAATTTCCTTAGAAAATAATTTTATCTCACAACGTTGGTTTATTTTGACAAAAACCTCTTAAAAAGATATTAATTACTAGATGTGTAGTTTGACTATTTTTCCGGATTTTGCCCTTCAAAACATTCCAACTACAAATCTAAATAATCGAAGATTATTAAATCAAACTAAAACCTTTTTTCAAATCCACACTTAATTCCCAAATCACAATATCACTTAACAGCCTAACTAAACAAACTCACTACACATGATGATCAAATAAGCAAAGCAAAACATTTTATACTAAAGCTACTCTAATAAATTGAAAAAGGACAGCAAATAGGACCGAATTGAAGAGCTGCAAATAAACGATTACCACCCGACTTAATAAGCTAAAAAAATAGTCAAATTCTATCTAGCTTATTAAGCCCTTAAGCTCCACACCTCATGAGATGATCGGTACCAAAAAACACAAAAAACAAATAAACTGTTAAGATTATAACAGTTACTATTACAATTGCAAATTTAACTCTTGTTTTCTGTTTTCTATCTAACGAATCAAGCAAAAGGCCCAAGGTGAACCAACCAAGCCTAAACTAAATTAAACAAGGCTCAAATCAGATTTATACTAACCAAACGCAGCCCACTAGTGTAGGATTTTGAAATTAGGAATCAACCGTGTCTTTTGCTAAATCGAACAATCAAGTGACTAGTTTAATAAGCTACTCAAACTAATTCAAGAGCTACTGAAATTGTTTTTGAAAGTAAATAAGCAATGGACATAAGCAGTGAATAAGCATTAAAAAAACTAGGAAATAAGCTAACCAAAATCATAAAATTTCGAAAGTTATTTAAAAGGAGATAAGCTTCTTAGAAAACTCTTATTTGAAATAAGCTATGTTGAAAATTTAAGCCGAAACAATCTATAAATAAGCTGTACGAAAATAAGCTGTGAAAAGCTTATTTCGACAGCTTATTGGACCGAAATATAGGGTTAAGCTAATCCAAATTAAGCTATAAGCAAGCTTAACCGTACGAAAAACTATATCTCATTAAGCAATCAAATAAGCAAAAAGATTTGTTTAAGAATAAGCTAGAAAAGTGAAAAGAAAGAGAATGAGCCAAAGAAAATAAGCTAAAAATCAAGCAACCAAACAACAACCTTCATTAAGTTTCCAATAAGCCAAAAGTTAAAATAAACTGAATCCAATAAGCTTTTAAAATTTTACAAAAATAAACCTAAACTAAAATAAGCTAAATCTACCTACTCCTAAAACTAATAAGCTATGTGTAAAAATAAGTCCTAAATCTAACACCCAAAACTGTGTGAGGCGTCCTCAATATATATCCAAAGTGAGGGGGTAGACTTGTAAATTATTCTCAATGATTGGCCTCGTCATTGGTTCATTATGAGCCAATCATTTTGTTGACCATCGTTTTGGATTGCAAAGAGCTGGATCATCTGTTCATAATGTGGCACGTGTCCATCATCCCTCTGCTTACCCTCGTACGCATCATTTTCCTTTGTTAGATCTGTTGTTATATTTGAATTGGGATAAAACTTTCTTGCCCCGCCACGTGGCCAAATTCTATTCGTCAAAAGGGGATAGTGGAGAGTCATGTGACTCTATTTGATTAAATTAAGTGGCATGTGCCGCTGACATCATGCTGACGTCACACCATAATATAAACTCAGACTTTGAATTTGGACTTGGGCTTATTTTGGGCTTTTGGTGCTTATGATAGTTTGGGCTGGCCCAGCCCATAAAATGGGTTTCGGGATGGTCCAATAAGATTCGAGGGCACCGTTAGCTCGTTTCTCGCGCTCATTTCCCAATGCAAGCTTGAGGGACTTTTCACGACTTTGTCTTGATCTTGAATATAAAGCACTTTTGATCAAAACGAACCCGAAATATCCGTTTTTTGCTTAGTATTATTCTGTTTACATGCAAGACATAAAATACCAAACAAACATATTTGCAACATAATTATACCATATTTATAGCATTTTTTTAGTCCGGTTAATAGTTTTTTCGCGGGGTTTATAAAGATGTGTGTTTAAGCACATATCAAACCCGAGTGAAAAAGAAAATCCAAACACATATGTAGGTCTAGTAAATGATTTATGTAGCATTTAATTACGAGGTCTAGAAGGAAGTGTCATAAAATACCTTTAAATATTAAGTTAACATTGCCCTCGGATACTGATATTGTCTAGGTAAAAAAAGGCAATTGCTTGAGAACAATCGAATCCCAATGTAGGGGTTAATTGATGAGGTGTCATATCATTACATTTTTTCAGAGGTATATTTTAACCCCTGAAAATCATGCAAATTATGCATATAATTATGTGCTTAATCGTTTGTTTTTTATGTTTTTATCATTTGGATGGCTTTTGGAGGAAAAACACGTGACTTGGGCTCAATTGGAGAAGAAATGGACAAGACTACAACTCTACACCAAAGTCTCTTGAAGAATTCCATACAGTGCCTGGAGACGGCGTCGTAATTCCTAGCGATGACGTCATATCCTACAAGCGACGACGTCCAGATTTCCAAGACGGCGTCAGAACATTGCCTGCCTCAAAAGAATCCTTAGAGGATTCGGCGGCGTGACGAATGTCAGAAACCTAGTGACGCGTCGCGACTTGAATATCTATATATACCAAACTCCGATTTAAGGGTTTATTTAGTAGTGTAACTTTGGGATCCGAACCCTATTTTTTTAAAAGAAGAATTTGGCGTGCTACTTAGGCCGTTTTTTAGGGGTTTTAAACCCTCTTGTATCTGCCAATAACTAAATGTTTCTAATCAAGTGAGATCCTTTACGCTTTTTGTCCATTCAATATGTTTATGTGTTGTTCGACTTGATTTATGTTCTTCACTTCTTTATAATATGTCCGGCTAGATCATTAGTATTTACTTATGATTGCATGAAACTTAATATGCAACCTTATTTGTGTATTGCTTCTTTTATGGAGTGCGCCGTTAGGCTTTAGAAACTGTCCATAATATATTAAATTGGCATAGACGTCCTAGGGAAACAGAGTGAGTAGAAAGATGACCAATCGGTAAACAGTCTTCTACTAACCTTACTCCTAATATGGTTGATCATCTTAAGTGGTGTTAAATGCATGTAATAGTACTCTTCGGGGCCCTGTAAATAGTCTTCATACTAGCTTACTTGTGCGTTACCTTAACGGAATATTACATAGAGGTCGGGTTCATGTAATTCGTTCATGCCTTAGGAAATACTTACACAAGATCATTAACAAGACTCACAAAGGAATCATAATATGGAGAAACATAATAAGGATAATGCATGATAAGTTAAATAACGTTTGTTTACCATATAGTTATCACTAAAGTATTTAAGATTTAATTAATTAGTTTAGTTAGTTAATAACCAACCAACTCTCAAATATGATTTTACCTGCTTTTATAAAATACAAAAATACAAAAAAGATACTTCTCTCAAACCCCTTTATACCTTTGTTAGATTTCTGTTTTTCAAAGCCTCCCAACCTATTCCCCTTAGAGAACATCACAACCCCCGAGTCTGCCTTACTATACACTACAACAGGGGGGAAGTTGTTTGACACGGTTAGTAGTCTTGGGATGAATAAAACCCCTATGCAAGTTCAAAACCCGCATCAGAAAGCTAAAGCTTCTTCGCAATTAGAAAACATGAAACTCATAACATTAAACAGATATTACAGATTGACAAACAAAGTGCTTTACCCGTCAGATCTATCAGTTTAAAAAAAACCCTAACCAACCTCTTTGGTACGCCATTGAGTTTTTATGTAAGGCTAAAACTAGATTTTACTATTGATTAGAGGATGTCACCCCAAAAAATGCAAAATTTGCCCACATCTTTGTCTTGAAAATGTTTTGACCTTATTTACAACACACTTTATCCCTCAAAATATCGAAAAGAGCCTTCCATGATTCGATCTGATACTGAATTATAACAAGCATTTAGTAGTCAGTAAACCATAAAAACCCTTTAAACAACGAGAATAAAAAACAATTAGAATTTGTAAAATAAGAAATCACAATTCGAAAATGGGTATTGTTATTGATAAACGTGGATATGATTATAAGGAACAATTACAAGAAAGATTATAGAGAGAAATGAGTTACAAATTCAAGATAGAAATGACAACATGAAATAGAAAAGCCTTTTATATGCAAGACGATCCTTAACTGTTTTTGGGCGGGAAAACATAACATAATTATGAAAGTTGCACTTCAGTCCTTCAACTTTAGAAATGCGTATAACTGGTCCTTGATTCATTTTGACTTGTAACAATTCCAATCAATTACACTTTTCTGAACACCATAACACTTTCAACCACCTTCCAACAATTCACAATAATCAATCATTCAATAACTACTTTTAATCATGGTTGCTACATGATCCTTTAAACTTAATGATCCAAGCACTCTATAAGTTACAACAATGTGTGGAAAAATGGAATTAAGTGGAGAATTCAAACTGTTATGGATCAAATCAATAAGAGTATTAGAGGCTTATTACTGTTTCAGCAATTTATAACTACTAAGATCAATAACCTCAAAGCTACGGAAGGCACTAGTCACAGAGGAGGTGGTGGATCCAATCAGTATGGAATATTGACTAAACTTGAGTTTCCTAAGTTTAATGGGGAGGATGTTCAAGGCTAGTTATACAGAATTCACCAATCCTTTTTGTTGGATGTATAGAGGATTACACTCAAAGGATTTTGACTAGTGTCAATGCATGTGTTTGATAAGGCACTAAATTGGCATAAGCAGTTTAACAAGAGGTTTCATAAGAATGCGACTTGGGAGAGGTATGACACTGAGGTCAAAAGGAGGTTTGATTTAGTACTTGAGGATTCTATGGTAGAACTTAAGAACATCATCCAGACTACTTATATACCAAGATCTCTTTAAATCATTAATGAATAAAGTTGAATTGACTAAGTATTATGCTATTAGCTTATTCATTGGTGGATTAAAATAGGATATAGGTTTGGCTGTTAAATTTTAAACTGCAAATTTATTTACCTGATTCTATTGCTTAGCCTAAAATGCAAGAGGCCACTATTTGCTTGAATTTAAAGAGTAGGTCTGCAACCTTTGTTGGCAACTCCTAAGACTAGTACTATGGGAGGAGTTGTTAATAATAGTGTGGAAACCAATTTTAGAAGTAGTCAAATTATGCCTGCAACTCCTACAACTGCTAAACTAAATAGGCCTATTAAAATTTAACTCAATAGGAATTAGAAGAAAAAAGAGCTAGCAGTTGTATTTTTATTGTGCCCAAAAGTATGTGTGAGGCCACAAATGTAGTGGCCAGCTATACTCTTTGGAAGTAATAGGAGGAATTCAGGAAATAGAGGAGGATGAGGATATGCAATTAACTAAGGAATGAGTCATGAATGCTTACACTACCAATTTGATTGATAAACCACCCCTGATTTCTTTAAATGCCTTGTCTGTGGAGAACACTTATAGGATTATGAGAGTTAAGGGCTTTATAAGGAAAAATGTGGTTCATACACTAATAGATTGTGGAAGCACACACAATTTCTTGTATTGGAACACTGCTAGGAAATTAAGATGCAAACTTAGGAAGATATCTCCACTAGAGGTGTCTGTGGCAAATTGACATGTCATCAATAGTTTGTATGAATGTAAAGATTTCTCTTAGGAGTTACAGGGGATCACCTATACCAATGATGTTATGATTATGCCATTGGGAGGGTGTGAGATGGTACTTGGAATTCAATGGCTGTCAACATTAGGGTGGATTAGGTGTGATTTTAAGAATTTGGTAATGGAGTATACTTACAATAATAGAAAGATAGTATTAAGAGGCACTCATCAAACTACCCTACAGTGGATGCAAGGAAAATAAAAGAAGGGTGGAAAAACTATGACAGTGTCTGCCCTACTACTTTTATGCAGTTGGAAGCTGAATATGTGTTAGTATCTTTGGCAAGTTAGAAATACAATAGTTTGAATATACAGTTGCTCGTAGAGGTTGTTTTTTGGAACCACAATGTTTACAAGGTCTAAATATAGTCTTTTGTTTGCCTTTAACTAACTTAGAACTCCTTATTTATGAAACAGATAAAGAGTTTTTAAATGAAGATTTGATTTTTCATCAAGGTAAGAAGAAGTTGCTCAGTGGATAACTCAGCTTTTTTATCAAGAGTAGGGTGGGGACAGAAGTTGACCTAGGTCTGAGCCTTTTCCTTTGATTGTTTTGACTGATGATTTCCTTTTTAGTGACCTGTTTTAGTTAATCCGAGATAATTGGAGGTCTGAATCAAGTCAAAAAGTGGTATTTCATCATTGATTACAATAGGCATACCCCTGAAAGTTAGTAAAAGGAGGTTAGGTTCCTGAATATCACAGACATCTGATTTTTGTGTTAGAGTGACCTTGTACAGTCCTCAGTAGGAGTTTTTTTCTTCTTGGTAATACAAGTCCTTAGGAAATTCATTTCCTCTTTTCACCTAGGGCACATACAATGTATCCCAGAATTTATCAGTAAGCAGTTGTGCCACACCCCTCAATGGCGGAACACGAGATGCACGATAAACCATTCGTCGCACAAAAACAATATCATACACTTTATAGTTTACAATCATAAAACTAAAGTTTTACAGAACTTTACAAGTTAAAAGTCTTAACATAATTCGATTCCACATCCATCTCTACCCAGTCCCCTTGGGTTACATCTTTCTTCTTCCAATACCAATCACATACCTTTGATTTGACACACCTGAAAATGATACTCGAAAACGTCAACAATAATGTTGGTGAGCTCGTAGGTTTGACCTTAAACCCAAAAGCTGTGCCAATATTTCAACAATGGACAATAATGCTATATGACAGTGAATATATGCAAACAACCTTAGCATCACCGCTAATCAATAACCATATGTCACTTACGCACCTAAAGGGCCTACCACTAAGCACTAAAATTAGGGGCAGGAACTACACACAAACCAGGGTAGGTTATCAATCCGCTCTAATAATCACACAAATGACTAGGGTAGGCGATACCATCCAATCAATATTATCACCAATACTGGGTAGCGTACCCATCCAATCCAAACAATCAACAACAGATAATATTACATAGCAGTCCAGAAAGCACATTAATGTCCCAAAAACAAAACCACATTTCGCACAGATCAATTCAAAATATTTCAAAACACATTTGAGTATCATTTTCCCCTAACGGAAAAACCAGTAAAAAGTGGGGCTATGAGAACTCACCTCAATCAACAATTAAAGCAACCATACAATCTCAATCAAGCAGAACATAATAAATCTCTACGCAAGCGCACAATGTACCCGACAACGACCTAATATATACTCACTATATCAATACTCATACAAAATTATCTTATTGTACAAGTGTTCGCCTTAACTCACGCAAAATCCTCATTTTCATCCCAAAATCCCATTCCAAATCTATATTATTCCAAACCCGATATCTCATACCGTTAATCTCATTACAAAACCGCTGTCTTGTTACCAAGACTTTATCTCATTATTAACACTTTATCTCATTTTTATGGTTTGTGTGGGTAAATGAAACAAAAACGACTCAAAAACGACTCAAAAACACTTGGGCAAAGTGCGACATCAACACAATACAACTCAAGACAATCTCATATATAAAAATCATATAAGTCTAATAAGCCATATCCTAGCTTATTGAATAAGCAAAACTCCCAAATAAGCTCTTATAAGCATTTTTATAAAACAAAAAATACCACAACAACCATTTTATTTTAACTCAAAAACCTTTTCTTCCTTTTCTTCTTAGGTCGACGCATAAACACCCCTATTTATACTTTTGATTTCAAGTTTTGATCTTTTTGGTGGCGAACAACTGTACATCTAAGACGTTAACATCACCATAATCACAAAAGTACAACTTAAATTCAAAGTTTTATAAAAACTTACTTGTTTGATGAGTTTGGTTCGATCGAGACGCGCGAATAAGACTAAAAACCTTATTTCTTCAACCCGAAACTATTAGTTATCAACCCAATAATAAAAATCTAACCCTATTCTGGCAAAATCTCAAACTTGTATGTTTCTCCTCCTTGGGTTCGGGCCGAAGATAAGAGCAAAAGGAGAGAGGGTTTTTTTTTTTGATTCAAAAATGATGCATGTATGTGAAATGGGATAAGGTGGTGGAGGTATATTATGGTACTAGGTGAGACATCATGGCAAAATTTTAGCCATCTTGTCCCCTTTTCCCTTGGCGTCCAAAATGGGATCCAAGGAGGGTCTCGGGCTTTCCTGTCGTCGGATCACGTAAAGCGAAATTCCATTATTAAATCGCCAACAAACTTAGTATATCATTTCCATTGTGTTAAACTCATTTTTCTAAAACTAATGGGAAAAACTAGAAAGGGGATGGGTTGAATAAGTTTAGACCAGCTTTTTAATATACTGTTTAGTTGTTAATAAATGTTTATGTTTGTTTATAAAAACTTAGATTCGACTTTTTGTGAATTCAATACTTGCACAATATAAATAATATAAATATGTAAGAACAAATAAAAAAATAAGAGATAAGAGTTAGAAAGATCCAACCACAACACAAGGATTTATAGTGGTTCGGTTACGAAGCACCTCTTCGCCCAACTCCAATCCTCGAGCACCTAACTCGAAAGTTTTCTTCACTATGTCAACAAACTCCCTTATGGCGGAGAAAACCGTACACAACTTTCGCTTAAATCAATTTCCAACACTAAGCTAGATATCGAGTTCTAATCTTAGCTAGAACCAATCTATCATGACTTCACAACTTCTTCACTACTTTCATGACTTCACAACTACACATCTTCTTTACGCCTAAGTATTCTTCACCATACTTCTTCACTACTTCACTTCTACTTTCACACCTAACTATCATAATTTGGATGAATCACTAAGATTCAACTATACTTACAGCAATCACCAAGATCTGTCTACTACACAACTTTACAAGACTTACAAATGATTTACAAGTTATGATATGGATGCAACAAGATTGCAATACACACTTGAGGTGTAATACTTTTTCACTTGATGATGGAAGTATTCTTCTCTTGCACTTGAGGAATTGAGCTTGGATCACTTGGAAACAAAACTTTATGATTAAATGATCAAAGGATTTTAATGACATGTGTGGGCTATTTTTTGATTACAATAAGCTAAATAAGCTATAAAAGCTTTTACAATAAGCTAAAAATTATACTACACTATTCCTAAAACTAACACTACAAAAAATAAACTAAAAAAAACACACTAAAATTTCACTCTCTAGAATCTCACCCCTATCTAACAGCTGCGTGCTTCATTTATATAGCCCAAGTAGATAGGGGCAATTTCGTCCTTTCAGGTACACAACCACTCATAATCTAGATCTGGGGGGTATTTTGGTCATTTTGCACTCCACCAACCGCCTCATTATTGCACACGCGTACCTCGTACTAACTTCTATAGTACTACAGACTGACACACGCCAGTGCCACGTGTCACACGCTGATTGGTCCAACCGCCACCTGAACAGTACCTCGTACTGACGTATACTGCCACCTCGTACCTCGTACCTAGTACCTGCCACCTCTGCATACGATGATTAGAAACGCCACGTGTCACCAACTGAGTGGTGCCACGTGGCATTTTACTGTTCCGTCACCGTCGGTCAAACTCCGGTCAACCGCCGCCAGACCACCGGTCAACGGTGGTCAACGAATGCAGTCAACGATGGTCAACGGCTGTCAACACAGCCGGACCACCGCTGACTGCCGGTCAACGGCGGCGGTCAACGACGGTCAACGGTGGCGGACCATCGTTGACCACCGCTGGACCACCGCCGGACCACCGGTCAACGGTGGTTGACGGTAAGTCAACTGGTGGGTCGAGTCGGGTATTGGGCCGGGTCGAGTCGGGTATTGGGCCGGGTCGAGTCGGGTATTGGGCCGGGTCGAGTCGGGTCATGGGCCGGGTCTGGATCGGGTTGTGGGCCGGGTCTGGATTGGGTCGGGTCGTGAGTCGGGTCGTGAGGGGATAAAACCCTCGCATGGATCGAACTCAAGACCTCTGTTATAGAGGCTAATGCTCTAACCGGTGGGCTAGAGCATAGCTCTAATTATACAATGCAAAATTTAATATAAGACCCTTCATTCTTGGACCAGTCTTATTTTTAATAAAAGGGTCAAACAGGGACAAAAAAGGTTCAAAATAAAAAGGGTTAAATATAAAAGGCCGGTACCGTTGGTCTCGTTTTTTCATGCTCTTTCCAATGGTATGATCGAGGAGTATTCACGACTTCGTTTGGACCTCAATAAATGTGAAAACGTCGTCGAAAGTCACCCGAAAATTACCATTTTTGCTTCGTTTTCAATCCTTTTTACCTGTAAGACATAAAAACACAAACCAAACATATTTGCAACATAATTAATCATATTTTAGTGTTTTTAGTATATTTATGGTGTTTTTCGGGGTATAAAAGATATGTATTTTAGCCAATATCACTTGTACAGGAAACTAAACTTCACCGACATGGTGTAAGCACCAAACATAAACATCAAAAGTGGTAATTTATTTAGTGATATTATT
>BQNB010144796.1:0-14242 GCA_026074375.1 Tanacetum coccineum
TGTTAAGGCTTCAGTGTCATGAGCTTAGGGTAATATCGTAAACATTTTTCTTGTGATATTATATGTGTTAAAATAGCCACACACACTCAGAAACGTTGAGATTCACACTACTTTTATTGAACGATATCAGTTACGAAATACTTTTCATAATACTGTGAGTGAAGCACTATTCACTAAAAGTTTTTGGATTCTCGCAAATGCTTTACTTAAACCTATGAATTCACCAACTTTATGTTGACATTTTAAGCATGTTTTTCAGGTGCTTAGCTTTGGACTTCTCTGATCTGCTATGTGGAGTCTACGTGCAATATGATATCATCTTTCAATACTTTATTATCATTTATACTCGTTGTCTTTTGAAAACTTAATTACGTTTCCGCAGCATTTTAAATTTCATTTCAAATTTTGTAAGACTTATCTATTTTTAATAAATACAACGAGTTATGATTTTCAAAACATCCATTAGTGGTCGTTCCCTTTGCCTTGAGTTTGAAATATTATGACGTCACGCCCTCGGACACGTATTACGTCCAGGCCCAGTTTGGGGGTGTGACACATACATGGCCGTAACGATGAGATAGACATATGTGATTGCTCGCATCCTTATTCGAGTAAGACCAAAGGTTACAAATTAGGAAAGGAAAAATAATTATTGTTAAATAAAAAGAACAAAACAAATAGATTAAGTCCAAACAAATAAGGTACAGTGTTGCTAGTAACTTTCCCAACCATACCTATGAAAAAGACACAAATCGTAGACTACTCCATGTTTAGTAGACACGAACCAGACTCGAAAAACGTCTCGATCAAAGATAAATGAAAACAACCCTTAGTTGGCGTTCCCATACCGGTCAACTACCAATCGTCCATAATATACATACTTTACAAAAATTAGTGGCGATGTCTACCACTTTATACAAAACTTTACATCGTTGATTTATAATACGCATCAACGAATAATAGATCCTTCAAATAATAATATCGGTTTAAGCTTAAATGAATCGATTATCTAATCCTCCAAACTTCATCCTCTTTTTTGTTGCGATTTTCTAATTTTTTCAATTTTTTTAAACATAAACATATAAACATACTACGAATTTTGGTGTAATTTCACCATCTTCACGATCTTAATAAATCCGGATAATTTATCCATAATCCTCCATACTTCGGATATATATAAAAGTAATTGTGAAAGTAGCAAAACATACTGAAAAACGACTACTTTTTACATTCCCTACATTCCCATTGCATTGAGCAATTTCCTGACCTAACCATGGATGAAAAATCAACACATGCCCAATTGCATTGTGCAATTTTACCGACCATTCCAGAGATAAAAAATTTCCATTGCAAAACAGGAAATACAATACTTTACACAAAAGCAACTAGCAACCGATTAAGGACTTAATCTAATACGATAGGCTAAGGTGTAAAGGTGTAACGAAACAAACATTTGGTGTGACAAAAGAATGGAATGGCTCAACAGGTTTTTCTAGGGGACTCTTACTCTAAAAATAAGAGTAAACAAAGGGTTTATACAGGGGTTAACTAACCAGTGTGGTTAGTTAACAACATATAGACTTTTTGGTTGTATTCCTAGAAATTTACCAATTTAGACAAGTTGCTCTATCTATTAATAGTACTTATTATTATGGTCTTGAATAGATATACCAAGCCAAGTTCTACAGTCTACAATATCACTGGCACACTCATGGTTTTGTGAAACCTGGGTAAACATTTGGAAATGGATAAGGCTAAGTTCTCACAATATCTAACAAGGGTTATGTGTGCAGGTTATGTAGCTAATAATTTCATAAAATTATGCTTGACTTTTTTTATATTTAGGCATAATTTAAGCATTTTATTATGAAAAATAGGACAAGTAAGCGTTCTAATTCTCCTCTTCCTACTTGAAATATACAACGACCTCGTTGTATAAATATAAAACATTAAGGACAAAAAATTCAAAGAATTAGAATGAGAAACTCCTCTAGCGTTTGCTTCGAATGATTCTCCATGTTGCGCTTATGAGCAAGATTGTGTGTTGATGCGGGTCTGGATACCAGCATGACTATAACACACAAAATTCCAAAATATAAATACTCCACCAAAGTCGTTTTCTTCTTTTTAGCAAGGTCCTGTATAAGATATAGGAAACACAAATGCAATTATATCTCGGTATTCTATGGTTAGAAAACAAAAACTAAAACTGTATAGGCAGTCGATACGTCGTATCCCAAAACTAGGGTACGACGTATTGAGACCTATAAAAAGTATCTAAAGTACGGGTCAGATTTTCTAAATACGCCGTATCATATGTATGAATACGCTGTATAGATAAATCTGACAATAATGTTTTAAAATGCAGAAAAATAAAGGACTGAATAATGTCCAGACATTCAATACGCCGTACAGGTAGGATTAGATATGTCATATTGATGTCTGGGAAGACAGACTCGATAAAAATCAAAATTATAATCCATGTTGTCTCCCGGCAACCACTTTTCTTTACAGCGAAGTATTTAAGTTAGACGTTTCTTCAGGCTCCTCATTTGGTGCATTTTACAAGCCATCCTAGACCCCTCTTACGAAAAATTTCATGGTAGAAGTTTGACACAGTTCCATGGTTCTTTTCCAGGAATCATACTCGTACGTGCTGATGGCAATGTATTTTTCATTAGTGCCAAGCGAGTATCGTATTACTTCAAATATTTCGGTCTTACACACCTTTTTGTTGAGCAATATTATCTCTTCGTCGTCATTAACCGAGATGTCATCCAATTCACTGATGTTACGCCCATAAATCTTCGACTTATGTTCATCAAAACATTCCTGTCACTTTTCAAACATAGAAATGTTGTTCCCTTCTTGAGCATCGAAATAAGGTTTGAAAAAGGGTCAAAATTGTTGTTTAGGTGGTTTGTGTTGTCAGATTCTTCCCTCTTGTCGTCACTTGATACAATGTCATCCATTAGTACTTCATTATTACCACCTTTTATCGAAAATTCCCAGAGTGCGTTCTTGGTTTTTCTACCCATTCTTCTATGGTTTCTGAATTTTGAATTCACCAATTTATGAAGTCAAGGTAATCTGGACCGTCGTCCATGTAATCGCTAAACGATATATTATTGCATGTAGGGGATAAAGGGTAGTATTTGTGAAAGAATTTTTCTGTTAAATCTCCCCAAGTAGTGATTTTGCCATCTACCTCATCAATCCACCACTTTCGTGCAGCTTCGGTAAGCGAGAGTGGGAAAACATGCAATCGAAGTTATCCGAATCAACATTGGGAATTTTAATTAATTCCAGTGTCGTCAAGATTGTTGCAATGTGGTCGACTACATCATTGCCATCTGTTCCATTGAAAGCATTATCATGTAGTATTTTCAAGAATTCGTCACCCAGTTTGAATTTAACATTTTTGTTGAACTCTGGTGTAGTAGTATTCACTCGAATTCTCTCCTCATATTATCCCAAAGTAGATTCCGTCATAGTATTAGTTATAACTCCTTTGATTGAAGCACAACCTGAAATCAAGGTAAAAATATCAGTATGATTTGCTCGAAAGAGTATAAAATACAGAAAACTAAACACGAAAACCAAATACGAAGAATCTGACTCTGCTGTTATATTAAATGATCGATACGCCGTATTCAATTGACTGAATACTCCGTATCGTTTTGTTGAGCATAATACATTGTATTGGTTGAGAATGTTAGATACGTCGTATTCAATTGACTGAATACGTCGTATCAGGTATTCAACCAGAACAGTGTACAGAACAAAAATAAATAAACAATACAGAAAAATAAAAACAAACACACAGACAAACAAAAATAATTAAAAAATATACATAATTTTACTCTAATCAAAATTATGCAAATCTAGGTTAAACCCAAAATACTAATAAAAAAATTAAACAACTTCACTCCCCGGCAGCAGCGCCAAAAACTTAATGTGTCGTTGTGAGTAGGTATTATTTATTATCAAGTTTTACATTTATATTTTGCCGACTATACCTAAAACAACACTAACGGGCAGTGTACCCGATCAGATGTAGCTTCGTTGGTAAGTAGGGTGTCGATCACTAAAAGCGAGAGCGTTAATTCTTAGTTTTATCACTATTGTAGTCAACTATTCTATGTTAGTTTTAATTATCTAAGTTAGTTCTAAGTTAAATCGATGCTAAACCTAATTCTAATGGATAAAGGGGGGTTTTAAGTCTGAGAGAGTGACACAGGTTTGGTGGTGAATTAAATCTACTTCTGCTACCAAAACACACGCAAGACAATAATCAAAAGATAAAAGAGCGGTCAAGCCAATTTTAAGGAAACTGTATCAACCATGATTAATCAAATATAACATTGGTTTGTTTATTTAGTGCAATGGTTGCTTATCTCGAAGTGGCATATCATTCCTAGATTTAGGCGGTACTTCTTCTTGAAACCTAGACACGCTAATTCTGTCACAATTAGACGCATCCGCATAAAGCATCTTTTTGCTATTTATAATCTATCTTAGGATTTAAGTAATGGTACTCTTACTAAACCCTAGCTCATCGAGACTTTACCCACTTACTACTTAACGACGATTTATATACTAGTAGCCCACTCTGTACGAGTCCTAACCAATGGAATCAGAACGTCATTTGTTGATCCTAGGATCACCTGCTAGTCTAACTTGTTCACTAAACTACTGGCAAGGATAGGTCATTTATTTGTGATCCTATGATTCTAGATATATAAATTGCTATATGGAGAGCTATCTCGGTTAATCTAGCTGAACTTAGTTCATCTTACTAGATCCGGTTGAATAAGTAGGTCACATACAAAAGCACGTAAACAAGTATAAATTGATAAGCATAATCAACAACCAACGATAAATTAAGACAATCTAGATAAATAAACCAAACATTAAATCTTTATAAAAATGGCTAATACCCAAGGGGTATTAGCCCTTAACCATTGTAATGTATACAAGCATAATAATGAACAACCAAGGTAACCTAACCCAATTAAACGAATGATACCAAAAATTGAACGATTATTAAAAGTATGAGAATTACAAAGTGTTTCCTATAGAATTAAGCGCGTTGCGAGGCCTTCTTTGCACTTCTTGTCTTTTGAAAATCGACTTTGGTGGTTATGGTATCGTAAATATGATCAAGCACACCTTAAACTCGTATTTATGGTCTTCTATTTATAGTGTCTGGAATACGATCGATACGCCGTATTGGTTGAGGTTAATATGACGTATTGGGAGTTTTCTTGGAGTAGGGACCACGTTTAATATCTTCCAAAATCTTTGAATAATCTTCAATACGGCGTATAGAGTATTCTGGATACGACGTATACATCTTCAATTCTGTGTGGTTTCTTGACAAATTCACGAAAACTATGATCCGGTGGTCTTGGTGAGTCAAACCACATGATAGCCATTTTAGTGAGAGAGAGAGAGAGAGTAGTGAGAGAAAGTTAAAATATAAAATAAGATGAAAAATGGAAGATACAAATGACTCAACCCCTCTATGGAAGCCATAGAGGGGTATTTATACCACCACACATTACATAAGAATCCTATGTTGACTATACTAGTCTCTGTGTGTGGTGATATGGTAAAACAATGGTAAATTCTGGTAAATGTCGTCGTACGGTAAATTGAATTGTCTTACAATCTTCCCCACGGGTACGATATGACAAATATTACTTACTAGGTGAATTTTCGAACAGTTAACATTGGATTAAGAACAAGAACTTCCATGAAGCTTCAATAGCTGATGGACGGTCCTTGTGGGTGGTTTGTACTTCAGTCTTGCAGCAAACATGATGAGTCTGTGCTGCTGGTAGAGTACCTTGAGTAGGTTCAAATACCTGTAAAGATATGCACCCGAAACTATAGTAACTCATACATTCTGGTTAAGATAGAAGGCTTCTAAATTAAAAGGGCTTTCCCCCCTATTCGTATTTGCCACATTGATCTTTGTTTTAGAAGCTTTCAAGAGCTTCCTCCCCAAACTCAGCAATGAAATCAAGCTTCTCCGCCTAATTCATGCCGCATATTCTTAATTTAGAAGCTTTCAAAGCTTTCCCCCAAACTAGCAATCCTTTTTTGAGCAGTATTCAGCTTTATTAAGGTTAGAATAATTAAGGTGCACAGCGGGAATTGGTAGGATAACCACATCTCCAAATATTATGTTCCTCTTTACAGAATCAGCTTAGTTGATTGATCGTTTGAGGTATGCATTATTAGAATCAGCAACGTATCGTCTCACGCTAGTAATAATTCCTTACCACAACGTTCGCCTGGAGATTCGTATATAATGATGTACTAAAGTTCAGCCAAAGATATCGCTTCCCCCATGTGTCTGAAGAAATGCACCCAAAAGCCACAAGTTAAAGCGATGATATTCTCTGTGGTTATGACATTTGTCTTCCCGGCATGGCCTAACTTAAAAAAATTCAAGAAAGATGCCCTATGTCAAGCTTTCAAGGCAAAGACTCAAGGGTGAATCTACTCCTTCCCCCTTGCTGGTTTTGACACGTCAGAATCAGCAACACCTTGGATGCATATTTACTTGAGTACTTGTGTGAAGAATAAATTAGCTCTGATCTAGTCTGTGAGAATCAATTGTTGATCAAATCTTTACTCATAACCTCTCTCTGGCTATCATTTTACACCATTTTATAGGTATTTGAAGTGACCACTGATGAAGTAAACCCAATATACCAAACTTGAGACAAAAGTAGAATTTCCTGTTCTTGTGACTTAAGCTTGCGCTAATGTTGGAAGAACGGCCGCCCTCTTAGAGAATTTGTGCTCCAAGTAAATCTCTAAGTACTCCATACCCCTCCCAAAGTATGAGGACTTTCTTCAACTCTTGCGAGTATCCAAACGTCTTAGCTGTGCTGTGAACACTGAGGTTACAACGTAACTCCTTTAAGTGTTAGTTCAACCATGTTCATCAACCATCCACCCTGACTGTGAAATAGATAAAAACCAAGTCTTCAACTTAAATTAAGCTCGAACAAGTTATCATTGAAAGTCATGCATCCAGCCAACCCCGACTTCAAGATAAAATAAGATCACGCCTTCGTAAAATGCTACTTTAATCTCAAATAAGTGATACCTGATCAACTCCGTAGTCACAAAAGATTAATTCAAAATCTAGCCTTTCAAATCAGTTTCATTTTGATTCTTTATTTTGTCCATTCATGGTGGACGATTGTCGGTACCCGAAAGAATCGCTTTGACAGCAAGAGTCGTCATTTGATTGTTACAAAGATTACTTGGTTGATCGAACGGTGGTAGAAAGAAATTGTGTTTGGATGAGTGGTTGTTGAGTCTTGAAATAATTCTTGAAACTACACAGGATTTTACAATTCTCGACAAAACAAGGAAAACAAGTTAATGTTTCACGGGCTATACACGAATGTCAAAGATAGAACCGTATGAATTGTTAGGAAATTTAGAAATTTGAGTTTGTTAGGTGTTGGTTTAAAAGTTACTAGTTCGGTTTGCACTTCGTTCGGTTGTCAAGAAACTTTACTAGTTCAGTTATCTAGTTCGGCTCAAGAGGAAAATGTTAGTTCGGCTCAAGAGGAAAATACTAGTTCGGTTGGTCTTGTTCGGTTAGTTTGGTTCGGTTCAAGCTAACAACAACTCGTTCCGGTTTCTTCCTGGTTCCAACTTTTAACACTCGTCCTCGTTTCTTAACTAAAAGAAAAACTAGTTCGGTTCAAACTAAAATAAACTCAGGTTCGGTTCCAACTAATACAACTCGTTACGGTGTTCCAACTAAAGAAAACTAGTTCGGTTCAAACTAAAATCAACTAGTTCGGTTCCAACTAATAAAAACTCGTTCGGTTCCAACTAAAACAACTTGTTCGGTTACAACTAAAATCAACTAGATTGATTCCACTGGTTCGGTTAACTAGTTCGGTTAACTTGTTCGATCTTCTGTTCTAGGTGTTCCAACAGACAAGACTTAGTCGGTTGTAACTAGACGAAACCTAAATTTTCAAAACTCAAAAGACAATTTATTTATGGTTTTTTTGCAAAAAATCTTGTTACAACTAGTGTTTACAAACCCTGTTCGGGAACAAGGGATAAAATGACAACTTTAAGGTTTTTAAGCTGAAAATTTTTAAATCAAGATTTTGCTCTTTGGTAGGTTAGATGAACACAACGATCAAAAGACAACACAAAACTCTAAAACACACCACTCCATGGCTCTTGATACCAATTGACAAATTCACGAAAACTATGATCCGGTGGTCTTGGTGAGTCAAACCACATGATAGCCATTTTAGTGAGAGAGAGTAGTGAGAGAAAGTTAAAATATAAAATAAGATGAAAAATGGAAGATACAAATGACTAAACCCCTCTATGGAAGCCATAGAGGGGTATTTATACCACCACACATTACATAAGAATTCTATGTTGACTATACTAGTCTCTGTGTGTGGTGATATGGTAAACAATGGTAATTCTGTAAATGTTGTCACGTAAAGTGAATTCCTAACATTTCTTGTGAAGTGCAGGCACAGATACGCTGTATATTCCTTGTTGGATACCGCGTATATGTTGTTAGAACAGTAATCTTCAGATTTCATCGTTTAAGCTCCAGAATGCGTACCTTTTAGCTAATATTCACAAAGTACTCCATAATTACTGCAAATAACAACTTTAAGCAATTAAGTACCAATTCTTGCAATAATTTAAACAAAATGGGTATAAATGATGCTATAAAAGTGACGTTATTTGATGTCATCACAACCTAACATCATCATCCACATCTACATAAAAAGCTAACCAAAAGATTACCCAAATATCCACAATCTAATCAATAGAACCTCATAACTGTACGAAAATCTATCTTTTTATGCACTTGAATGTGAACTTCCGATATCGTCTTCCTTATCTCCAACATCTTAACCACTTCGGTTTGGCACAACTGCTTAAGAAACTCGGCACATTGCAATGCTAAAGGACCACCAAACACATTAAGCTCGGCTATCAACAGTTTATGTTCCTGGACGCTACTATATAAGACCTCCCATAGATGACTTAATCCAGCTGTAAATTACAGATCATTGTTGATCTTCCTTTGAATAAAGACTGACATTGCGTCAGTCAGATTGTTGGAGTTTTTCGCAGTTAAAAGTTCTTGTAGACGTGGGAAGACCATTGGTTTTTTTGTTGATGTTGGGTCCGTTTGGTTGTATGTGGTTTGAAAATGATTTAGGTAACTACCCTTAAATAGCAAAAACTAAGTCATGTTAGTGGGTGGGTTTCATAGTGAATAATAATTACACATCACATACATGACAGCTAAGTGACTGACATACACAAGGTTCTATGTCACTTTTATTAAATAGCACTATTATTACACGCTTAGTCCCTAAAAAAATCTTCCTTTGGAAGACACGTGGAAGGCGGGAAAGGATAATAGACCAAACAAACGTAGGGGACCAACGGTGTAACATACAGTCATTCTTGTCCACTATTAATACAAATAATGTCCAAAAACGTTATTTATATTTTTCGACCTCTCAATGTTTTGATAATAACAAAATGTGAAAACGTTTACGATAAAATTAAACGTTTATAAATTAATAATCATAAAATTCTATTTCTATGGATTAATCATTAAGGCATGGATCTAAACAATCATTAAAACATATTAGTGATCAGACGCAATAACTTTTTTCTTAAATCTTATACTTCCACAAAAATGTTTTTATAAAAATATAAAAACAAATTATTTATTAATTAAAAGAAATGTTTTATTAAAAACATAAAATTTGAATTTCAAATTTTCCTCCCAAAATGGAAGGTTCCATAACAGATACAACCTTCACCACAAAAGGACAAAAAAGGGAGCGGAGTCTAGTGGCGGCCCCCTTATATATAAGGGGCCGCCGGGACCGCCACCAGCAACGGCTACTTTTTTGTCCCCTATAAATACTGGGCCACCCATTTCAAAATCAGACTTCCTCTTGCCAAAAATTCTATCAGATCTAGTTTTCTCTCTTCTTCCTTTCTTTCTAAAACACATATCTTGATCACTAACATATCTTGATTTTGTTTCAAGTGATTAATTCTTTCTTCCTCCCTTCTTCACCTTCTAATCAAGTGCAAGAGAAGAACATTCGTATTCTTCTACATACGAATTGTTATCAAGTGATCTTTCTTTCTTCTCTTCTTCAAGATCACAAACATCCATTAGATTTATTTTGTGTTGTTGTATTAATTGGATCAAGTGTAGCTTACAAGGTAGATTTATAAATTGGTGCGTGATTTGGATTGTGTGTATCAATCTAAGAGTGTAGATCTTGTGGCAGTGTTTTAAGACTAGTGAAGTCCTTAGATTGGTTTCTCTAGACTAACGTCATTAGGACTCGACATCTACTTAGTCTGGTCGAAAAGAAAGTAATCGACGTGTAAACGGTTTTCTCCGCCTAAAGGGAGCTTGTTGACATAGTGAAATCTCGAGTGGAGTGCTCGGGGAGTGGAGTAGGAACGAAGAGGTGCTTCGTTGCCGAACCACTATAAATCTCGTGGTCTCATAGGTTGATCAGTTCTTATTCTTTATCTCTTTACTTATTACTTGCATTATTAGATAGTTTTGTTGTGATTCATATTGTTGGTTGATTGACATACATCTCGAATCAAACTATTTCATAAGCAAAATTTTAAAACGTAAATTAACCGGTAAAACTATTCAACCCCTCCCCCCTTCCAGTTTCTACATCCACGTTGGAATGCACCTTGTTATAGAACGGTTATTTCCCATTTTTTATAGAAAAAGTTAAACTTAATGTGTGTGTAATTAATTCCAAAGTTGTATATGAGCAATAATCAATAACCTCACACAAAATTTATGGAACGAAATAGATAATTAACAACATCACAATTTTAAGGAACCAAAGAAAGGTTTTACATCACACTGGATAAACATCATAGGGGAAAATTACACAAAGTAGGGATTATTACACAAAATTACACAACCTAACCAATAGATGAACAAGCCAATCACATATTCTTCATAATAGAAACAAAATCAATCTTTTTATGCACTTCACGATAAGTTTCAGTGATCATCTCCCTCAGCGTTAACAATTTAATAGAATCATCTTGTTGAACTTGGTGTAGAAACTGACAGCAATTGTAGGACATCAATGATGAAGGCACTCCTTCAAGTTCACTTATAAACAGTTTCCTATCATTTGTACGGTCTATAAAATGCACCCATAAGTTATGTAGATCGGCTGCAAACTCAAGATCATTCGTCGTTTCCCTTTCAAAGTATAGCATCATTACATCAAATAAAGACCTAGATTTAGCAGCCACGGCGAGTTCATCTAGACGTGGAAAAGCAGCCATTTTTTAAAGTTAATGCTGAGTGTGTTAGTTGCTTCAATGGGTTTTTTGGGTATGCAAATGCCTGAGGGTTTGACCCTTTAAATAGCAAAAACGGATAAAGCAAATTACGGAGGGACCAACGCTGTAACAAGATAAAGTAAATACACGTGTACATTATAAAACGGTGTAATTTACCACGATATTATTTGTATTGAACAAAACAGTGAGTAAAACATATACCCTCATAAATATCTAAGTAAAATTATCCTATTTAATGTAAAACATATCCCCACACAATCGATAGGGGTATCACCACTTAAATATCAACAAACGAAAGTAAATGCAGTTGACGGTCTAATCAAAAGACAAATGTGTAGTGTTTTAGCCTGTCATCTACACTGTGATTGCAAATTTGACACTCCAATCTAATACACTATGCTTGCAAATTTCGCCCTCACAACTTGGGTTTAGCTTGTCATCCACTCATCTTCTTTTTGTTAATAAGGTAAATGTAGTCAAACATTCTACAACAACCATAAATTAAGTCACCCACAACCAACAATATTAACTCTTTTGCAAAAATTTACTTCATCAAAAGTTCACATTAACTGGAGATGGATCCAATAAGACCAAACAGAAAAATTGTGCTTGATAAAACCTATGCACCACCACATAAAGTCCTTACTAACGACGACCTTTTAACTGAAATCTTAATCCGATTACCTATTTTATGTATTCATCTTTTTACAACCGTATCAAAACAATGGCTAAGAATTCTTACATCCCCTGATTTCACCCGTAAACGCAGCCAGATCCGAAACCTAGATCCTCCTGCTGGTATTTTTGTGAATCACATTACATCTTCATTTCATTGTGTTTTTGTCTCGTTAGATCCCAGAATTAAGTCAAGAAAATACACTTGCGACAAATCATTCACTCTTGGCTTCACCGAGGCAGTTGTTAATGTTAACATCTTGCAGTCTTGCAATGGTTTGCTTCTGTGTACCGGTTGGGGGAGTCGTTTTGATTACATATATAATCAATACACTAATCTGGTTAAAATGCTTTCGGAACCAGATTACGCACATGGTGATTCAATTTTTTATGGATGTGCTGGATTGAGATTGGCATTTGAACTTACAAAATCATCTGACTACAAAGTGGTGCGTGCTGGAAGCAACTCTTGTGAGATTGTTATACAAATTTACTCTTCAGAGACAAGCAATTGGAGCCTGTGCAGGGTTCTCAAGGCACACGTACCACACTATGGCAAGCATGGCCAATTATTAATCAATTAATCAATCATCGCTATCCGCGACAATTTCACTTACACTCTCTAGGCATCGCACTCTACTACTACTAAGGCAGCATGGCAATCCTAAAATCAACATAATCTCAATTGCAACACTCACAAGTGTTCTCATCACTTTACATCCTATCATTTTCAGGTGGTCACATTACTCACACATCCCTTCCCTCTCCAAACATAACTTTATAAAAGTAACCCTATCATTTCATAGTCCTTCCTGAATTAAGCATAGTTGACCAGGCTATGCGTAATTTAGGAATAATACCATGAAATGCTCGGGCAATTTGACTTCCGTCATGTTCGAGGTTTTACTAAAAATAGACTTCACTTTTTGGTTATAGTTGCGCTTTTTATTTTATAAAAACCGGCATTCTCTATAACCTTAGCTCTGATACCAATCTGTCACACCCCGTCAATGGCGGAAAAACGGGATGCGACGATACCATTCATCGCACAAGATACAAGATCACACACTTTACAATTTACAATCATAAAACTTGAGTTTACTTAGATTTTACAAGTTAAAACTTGACATATTACAATTATAAAAACCATCTCAACCCAGCCCCCGTGGGTTACATCTTTTCTCTTCCAGTACCATTCACATACCTTTGATTTGACACAACTAAAAATGATACTCGAAAACGTCAACAATAATATTGGTGAGCTCGTAGGTTTGACCTTAAACCCAAAAGTTATGCTAATATTTCAACAATGGACAATGGTGCTATATGACAGTGATTATATGCAAACAATTCAAGACATAGCATCCTACGCTAGTCCATCATCATATGTCATTTACGCACTGAAAGGGCCTACCAGCTGGAGCACTAATATTAGGGTAGGACCTCACAAAAAATTAGGTAGGCGTACCCATCTGCTCTAATAATCACACAAATACTGGGTAGGTGTACTGATCTGATATAATAATCTCACAACACTAGGTAAGCGTACCCATCCGATCCAATAATCATGCATAATATTCACATAACAGTCATAAGCACATATCTTATCCCAATAACAAAACCACATTTCGCACAATTCAATTCAAAACATTTCAAAACACATTTGAGTATCATTTTCCCCTAACGGAAAATAGTAAAAAGTTAGGCTACGAGAACTCACCTCAATCAACAATCAAAAGCAACCACACAATCTCAAATAAGGCCAAGCACAAACAATCTCTACGCAAGCGCACAATGTACCCGACAACGACCTAATAAATACTCACTTTATCAAAACTCATACAAAATTATCTTATTGTACAAGTGTTCGCCTTAACTCACACAAAATCCTCATTTTAATCCCAAAATCCCATTTCCAATTTATATCGTTCCAAACTCATTATCTCAAACCTTTAATTTATTACAAAAACCATCGTCTTATTACCAAGACTTTATCTCGTTATCAACATTTTATCTCATATTATGGTTGTGTGGTAATTACGTGAAAACAACTCAAAAACACTTGGGCAAAGTGCGACATCAATACAATACAGCTCAAACACCTCAAATTGTTGAACGATACAATCGACAAAAATACTCCACGGAAACCTGACGAAAGAAATGA
>BQNB010144797.1:2315-16806 GCA_026074375.1 Tanacetum coccineum
TATATATCTTGTGCTGTTGATCTTGGAGTAACACGCCCCGAATCCTTATTCCGCTGCGACCCATTTTGGGGGTGTTACACCAAACCACCCAAATAATCCCACAATCATATTTACCTTATTTTTAGAGTTTCTTAACCTCACATATTCAGTATCTGACTCATTTTATAATTTATGCCTGAGAAAATATACAAACATAAGTTTTTAAAGTGAAATAATCAATTTTGGGTTTACCGAGAGACTTACAAGTTATGAAAGGTGAAATGACATAAGTTCTTAAGAGTGAGTGACATATGTCTTTTTGTAATTATTAACATTAACTTAATGGCCTTTGAGCATATCATTGAACGTTATGACATTTTCCTAAGATCGTACGTAGAAGGCACGTTCGTAAACTAGGGTTCCTAAAAGTAGAAAGTTATGTAAAAATGACCCGACTAATCATAAAATGAACTCAATGCAAGTAAAATATTATAAGAACATTACACAACACTAATGGTTGCTAACTTGAATTTGACGGTTATCACACAAGAAGCCGATGTCGACGGAGATCAAGCTAACCAAGGACGATGAAGCCGACTCCGTGGATAGCACTAACTATCGAGGTATGATTAGTAGTTTACTTTATTTAACTCCAAGTAGGTCTGATATTATGTATAGTGTTTGCTTAAGTGCATGTTTTCAAGAAAATCCTAAACTACCCACATAGAATCCGTTAAGTGTATTTTTAGATATATTCGAGGTAATGCCCACTTAGGATTATGGTTTCCAAAAGGAACCGGTATAGAAACTATAGCTTATGCAGACTCCAACCACGTGGGAGACCAAGTCGACCGAAAAAGCACTAGTGGTGTGTTTACGTTCATGGGATGTTGTCTAACATCTTGGTTCTTTAAGAAATAAACGGCCCTTATTATCTCCAAGACCGAAGCCGAATACGTGTCCGCCGAAAAGGCGCGTCAACAAGCAATATGGATGAAACAAGCTCTCATCGACTACGACATACGACTCGATGACGTTTTGATAATGTGCACCAATAAAGGCGCCATCGACTTAAGTAAAAACCCCGTCCAACACTCTAAAACCAAACACATAGAAATTCGTCACCACTTTCTTTGCGACAACATCTTGAAGGGAACATTTCTATCGAGAAAGTTGCATCTGAAGATAACTTAGCCGACATTTTAACTAAGCCATTAAAACGTGAACAATTTAATTATCTAAGATTAGGATTAGGAATGATGAAACATATCCATGATAATGAATCACCATCCTCCTAAAAATAATCGTAAGCGGAAATTTAATGAAGATATAATCATTATTCAAAAGATGTTTATTCTCATTACATGTTCCAATTACAAATTTCAAAAAATGAACGTAGGATCGAGATTAGACCACTTTGATCCGTCTTCATATATGGTGGATGCGTGTCTCAGTCAGTCATACCCTACATTAAAACTATTGGACCACTTGTTTCTTCTCCAATAATAATACACCTCCACCTAACCTTGTCACCACCCAAGATTGCCAAGTTCATTTCAAGCCATAATTAGCATAGATCAATCACATTCAAGCCATTAGCAATAATATTGTAAGTACTTTCATCTCATTTCTTAAATTTGAGTCTCAAATCTATACTTTTTTTCTAAAATCAATATTTGGGATACTTACATTATATTCACTCAATTAAAATCATATCAACATAAAATCTAACTATTGCACTTGTCAATTACAAATATACATCGTATATCTAGATATGAAAAGTTTTGAAAAATCCCAGGTCATATTTTCAATCATATCTTTAATCATTTTGGACAATCAAAATGATTACACTTGCATTGTTAATACAAAGTAATAACTCTTTTTAATATGCATAAGGATCTCTTGAATGATTTCTCGAAATGTATAAATGATATATATTTTCGACACACTCAACTTAGAGTTACATTAAACTAGGAAGACTAAGATTATCCCATATATACTTACAAATTGTTTTGTAAATAGGCACACACTAGGATCCCAAGCATAAAGTTATATTAAAGTTTTCCATTAATATAGGTCTACAAATATCATATGAAGAGTTTCCAATCGTACCATTCATGAAGCAAGAATTGTTGACAACAATTTCAATCCTAAAGTTAACCTTCAATAAATTCTTCTTAATATTGATTTTTAATCCTTTTATCACCTAAGCGGAAAAATTTATCTTCACTTTATCATTGAACTTAATCGATCATTTCAATTCTGCTTAATAAACGATGACTGGTTCATCTCTTTTAACATTAACGAAGAACGATTTCTATTTACTCTAAGAGAATTCGGAATTCCTCTATACCGTCCTTTTAAAGGACACTACTTCTATAGCAACGTATGGTCACTCTCATCTATTCTTGATCATAATAATCACCAAACGAATGATCCTTACTTCACTACACTCACTCATCCTACCTTAATAATTTTCAAAGTAACTAAGAAAAGGATTAATGGAGAAACATATGAAATAGTTAATCCCAACCTTCTTTACACTGATGAAATGTGTCCTTATCTTAAAACAACCGAAAATGTAATTTGGGAGAATATTCTTTGCAATAATGGTGCCAAGAACCATTTATCTGCTTGTGGTACATACATGCTCTATTGTATCACTACTTCTACTTCATTTAATCTAGCCTATTTCGTCGTCAAATGAATACTCCATTGCAAATGCAACCCCAATGAGCCAATACCTTACGGACTCCTTCTATTCAAACTCTTTGAAATCATAAGAAGAACTCGTTTAAATCTCAAAGATGAATGATACATCTCTTACAACCCAACTATGGATCCTTTGAGCAATCCCTCTTCTAATGATGAAATCATTGACGATTATCGTTGCGGTCTACATCATCATGATCATGATTGTTCTCAATGGTAATTTCCATGAAAGATAATATAGAAATATTATCGCATAAGTATGTAATAGGAAACCGTAGGATCATAACTTTGTTATTTGCTTGTATTTATAAAATTTTAACTTTTATGAATGTTTGATTATACATTTTGAACTTCTTATTTTATGTTATGTTAGGTTTAGGTGATTGCATGCTATATGATTTGGATTTTGGGTGCCAATTCCAGGTTCTGCCATTTTAGGCCTTCTACGGTGCCAATTCTAGGTTCTGCCATTTTAGGCCAAAATTTGTGATTTTTTGTGATTTTTTTTTTTAACATTTTCCACTTTATTTTATATCCATGCTATATGATCCTAAATGTGATTCTAGACCTTAGGATAAAACATAACTTCCATATAATCCAAGAACTTTCATGTAGAACAATTCACCACTTTAACCTTATAATCATCATCCTTAACCTCATATCACTTCACATTTCTTCTAAATTTACATACACATGTCACTAGTTCATCACCATGACTAGCTATTCCAAAACAAACTCACCTAACTACAAGAGAAAAACCGCAAGAATACGAGTCAAATCCCCTACTTATGTAAACCTTGAATCCTCAAGTGAGGAACACCACATTAAAAGAACACCATCACCACCTCCATGAAATAAATCTCTTTCACCACCACATGCACCATAAAAATCTACTTCTAGTAGGAGCACCTATCAAACTACTTCATACTGTCCTAGTGAGTAATCAACACTAACTTATGTAGCTCCACCACCAAAGCTAAGGTTTGTCATAGTAATGAAGCTTGAACCTCAAGAACTTCCATCACAACAAACACCACCTCATAACTTACATATTTTAACCATGGATAATTGGCCACTAGGTCCCTCAAATCCATCACCACCACCTTATTTTTCACATCCAACACCAGGATTTGAACATCCACCACCACCTCAACCATTGTTGGTTAACATCAACAACCATGTACCTCAACTAGAAAACCTCTAAAACTTTCCAACAAACTTGGGAAACCAACAACTTCCTAACCCTTCTAACAACATTTTGGATCTTATACATCCAAACGATTTACCTCACCTTCATAACATGTTTTGCCAATGTTGTAGCATAACTAGGCATGAAATCCACATGTTACGGGAACGTATTAACTACATGTTTTCCTACATCCGACACCACCTTGGATCTTCATCCAACCCACCATACTTTCCGCACTAAACACCTTATTGTTTCGCCACATCCACATCGGATTATATGGGAGAAAACTTTTATAACAAGATTGGAATTTTTAGTTTATTTGTTTCTATTTTCCAGTTTATTTTTAAATTTATTATTTATTGTTATTTTTAGTTTATCATTATGCTCAATTTTATGTTTCTTCCCTTATAATGGAATTAACATTATTATTTGTTGTGACGTGATGATGGTGGTTGTTATGCTTATATATATGCGTGTGTTGTTTTCATATATATATAGGGGGACTTTCTTTTCAGAACCATTCTTAGTGCGAGAACTGACAGAACCATCAAAAACTGTGTAGCACTGACTCTATTATAGCTCTATTTCTTAGTGCTCCAAACAAAGGGGAGCATACACCGAGGGGGAGCACTTGCAAAACGTCTTAGTTTTTTTACTTTGAAATTGTCATGCCTTTATTTTGCATTCATCAAATACGTTTTGCAACCGCGCCTCCACAACACGTTTTGCTTTGACAAAAAGAGAGAGAAGATATGTAAACTCAACACTAAAAACTTATTTTAGTACACTTTTAATTACTATGAGTTTATATATTGTCATCATAAAAAAAAAGCGGGAGATTGTTAATACAAATATTTACGTAAAAATAATATTTATATTTAATGATCTTCAAGTTTTGATAATAACAAATGTAATTTTATACTACGTAAAAGTTTACGTAAACAAGTTATTTAGTCGTAAGTTTACTTGCCGACGCTAAATCACTTAAGATATGAATATGGCATTATAAAGCGTAGTTAATGATTAAAGAAAAACATTTTGTCTTGCATAAAATTTAATTATTTGCATAAACCATTACTAATCAAATGATTTCAAGTAAACACATGATTAATAATAAGCTAGTTATATTAATCAATAAGACAAAATAGGATTAACTATAAATAGAAACAATCTTTCCAAATCTATAAAATCTTTCCATTTTCATGTTAAGAAATATATTCTTCTAGAAGAATCTATTAAATCTGATTATTTACTACAATTATAATATTTTGTAAAGATTTGTGGTTAACGACTAAAAAAATAACAGCTAGCTGCTACACATAGATCCACCATAATCAAAGACGGATCTAAGCTACGGTGGGTCCTAAATCCGTGCAGCTAGCAAATAGTGGCAAGATTTGAATTTCAAATTTTCCTATAAATAGGAACCAAGTATTTTCATTTGCTTCACCCTTTTCCAACATTTCTCCTGTATATTTATTTTCTCTCATACATTATTTGATCATTATACTTGTTATATAGTCCATTACAAGTGATCCAATCATTCCTCTCTTTATTGAAGAACACAAAGACTTAAGCTTCAAGTGTTATTAGTTTAGTTGAGTCATCACACTTGTGATATTTATCCACCTTCATCTTTTTGTCTTATCTTACCATATGTGTATGATATGTTAGTATTTTAGGCCTTAAAATACGTAGTATGTTAGATTGGTTCTATCTCGAAGTAGAACTCGATATTTAGCTTAGTACCAGAAAAAGTGTAAGCAACGTGTACGGTTTTCTCCGCCTAAAGGGAGCTTGTTGACATAGTGAAGAAAACTCTCGAGTTAGGTACTCGGGGAGTTGAGTAGGGAGAAGAAATGCTTCGTAGTCGAACCACTATAAATCATCGTATCTTTGGTTTGATCTTTCTTATCTTTACTTATTTACATTCCGCATTTACTTACTTATTTATTACATCGATATCATATACATACGTGTATATCTATTGAATTCATATAAGTAGACAATCTAAGTTTTAATTTTTAAAACGATAAAAACTATTCAACCTTTTCTAGATTCCACACGTTCTTTGAAGCTTAGTGATTTGACTATTGATGCATACTTTTGTAAGAATGATTCCATTGCTACCATATTGACTAGTCTCGGGTCGCCAATTAACAATGATGATGTTGTTACTATTGCTCTAGAATGGTTTCCCGATAGCTATGGGAATGTCTAGTATTATTGTTCATCTGGAGCCATTCCCGGATCTAAAGACGGTACGTTTGATGCTCACTTCTAAGGAGATGCGGTTAAAGTTGAGGGCTCAAGCTATATCTATTGATTAATCGTCCTCTTCCACCATGGTTTTGTTAGCCAACTTGGGTAATAACAATGCACACCGCCCTACCGGTGCTTTTGGTAAGATTAATAAGCCTTATTTTAATTTTGCTAGAGGTTTTTTTTGTTTCAATGATAGTTGCCGATAGATGCATGGGCGTACAAATACCAGGGTAAATGGCAATCCTTCACTTTGGTTGACGAGTACTACTCGCCCTACTTCCTCATTGGCTTTCTTGAACATGACCCTAGAGCAAATGATGGCTTTGATACAAACTTAACAATCTCTTTTAAATCAATTCGGGTATACCAAGACTACTAATGCTAATGTTAAAAATTATACACAATCCACTGCTAATTATGTTCATTCTCTTTGACCAGCCCAAACTATTCATTGGCTTGCGAGCTCACTGGGTTTTCATAACCTTTGTATGGCTCTAGCAATCAGCCAGCCCATCATAACTTCTCAAATGGGCTCAGCTTCACATCCAGGCCCATCTTATTTTTCTTATCAGTCGGGTCAGCAGCACATGTTGGGTCAGAATAGTAAACAAGTGGGGCAGTCGGTTACATTGGTGGGGCAGTCGGGTTTGACTCCCAAGGGACATGAGACGTTATTGCCAAATGCTTTTAGTACCATGACACTTCAGGATCCTACCACTGGCAATTGGAATATGGACACAGGTGCGAGTTCTAATCTTAATGATTATGTTTCTAGTCTAAGTGATTTTTTTAATTTGTGCATTTATCCATCTGTTTCGGTTGGTGACGGTTATTCCATACCCGTTACCAACTCTGGCCATAGTGTTTTGCCTACTCGTCATCGACCCATTCATTTAAATAACATTTAATATTGTCAAAAATTTAATTTTTGTTCGTCAATTTGTTGGTGATAATTATTGTACTGTTAAATTTGACGCCTTTGGTTTTTTGTTAAGGACTTCATTACTCGTCAGGTTCTACTCCGTTGTGATAGCACTAGAGATTTGTACCCGGTCACCAAGCCTTCCACTATCCCTCAAGTTTTTCTCACCAGTCAGTATATGTGGCATCAACATCTTAGACATCCAGGAAGTTGTTGTCACCACTAAATACTAATCCTAACACATGATCACTTATGAAACTATCGTACGAAACCAAGAATGTAAGATTGAGAAGAGGGTTTAAGAAAAATTAGAGAGAGAAAGAGAATGGAGTGGAAGGAAGTTTTCTATTGAAATATGAAAGTAAGCAAAACAACCAACACCCTTTCCATGTAAGGATAGGGGTATTTATACTGCTAAACCCCTTAGGGACGCCTAGGGTTTATGTATTAGGCCGGGCTTGGCTTATGTTAGGCTTAAGGCTCGAACCATGGACAATATTAACTTAAAGTCAAAGCTCGTGAAACCTGACTAGCATATTCCAAACTAAGACTGATATTGACTAGAATAATCGAATACATTCTTGTTTAACTTTATTATTTCTAAGGCTAACAATCTCCCCAAATGTAGAGGTTATCTTGATCCGACTTTAAATGATTTTCCTCTTTCCAGTCTTGTGTCTTCATCTTTTATTGTTTGTATTGGCCTTGCTCCTTCATGCTTTGATCTTTGATCTTGAGTCTTTGATTTTGACTTTGAGTTTTAAGATCTTTAATTTTGCATCATCAATCTTGTTTGAATTCCTCAATCGCCTTGTTTTGTGGATAGATAGGCTTATATTTGTCTTGAAATCTTTCAATCTCGCTTATTTCATCAAGCTAACAATCTCCTTGTAGAATGTTTCTAAGGCTAACAATCTCCCCAAAAAGCGGTTCTTTGTTTGACTTTAATGATCTTGTTTTTGATGATCAGAGTTACTGATTATGATTAGGACATGTACTTGAGCTTTCATCATGTATTTATCTTTGTCGATCGATGAATATGAGCATATGATATTGACGAAGCTGGAGTGAGGTAGTAGCGCTATTGACTTATCCTGCATTCATAAGGGTTAGCAATAAACAACAGATATATACGAATCATGTCTTTGTCATTCGTCAAATTTTGGTTACTTTAACCTCCGATTCCATGAGGACCATTTTACAATATAAATGTTGTACCTTTAATCAGGCAAATTTATTAAAAGAACCTCATTGACAGGGTTTCAAGCTCAGAGTGTTAGATCCTCTAACGCAGATGGTCTCTTTACTGGAACGCCTCAAAGCAGGCTGCCTCACTAATAGTATTACTACTATCAGAATGGTATGAGTAAATCATTGAATTACTATTTCAATGATTAAGTCATCAATTCACATATACTGTATCACATTGGATTTCTAGTTGTCACAAGTTTGATTCATATAGAATCTCGCAAGTCACCTACTGTAGTGCTATTTGATGTTGACTCTGGAAGGATTTCCATTCGTCATAGTGAAATACTAAAGAATATCACTCTGAATGTTCTGGCAAGATCATAAGGATAATGCGTAGGACTCTTTGTTATCACTTGTGTTCTTATTGATGAATTGTGTCCTAATGAGATTTATATATTTGATCTCTCTTGGCTCTAGACTTTGATTAGTGCACTTTGGTTTTAGTGATCGGAGGCTAGAGCTGACTGTCACCTTTTCAATATCAACAATCTTGAAGTGAGATATTAATAGATAACGTGTGTATCTCCGTGACAAATGAGACAAGTATCTATTGAGAGAAACTTGAATGGTTGGGATGGGTTGTGCGTTGCATCACTGGGTCCATGACAACTTTCTTTAATACCAAACCTCATCTTTGTGATTCTGATAGATTATGTATTGACTCGGTTTCTACCTAATTGTATGGAGGGATTCTTTCTTTTCACCCTTTATTATTGCATTTATTTTTCATTCTTTAACCCCTACAATGTTTACCAAGATGTCATTACTATCACCATGTCATGATTGTTCCAGTGATAACTCATGTCTTAGTCAACATTATTTCCTTTTCTCATTCATCTCTAAATCATACCTAAGGACTTATATTTCTAACTATGGATTGTCCATGGGTAGATCCCTCTGGTTCTGGTTGGATCATAGGACTAATACCTAACTGTAACAACTGGTAATTCTTAGAACTTTAAATGACTATTTTAACCTTTGACTTTTTGGGTCCGACTTGACTTTTTGAATGTTTGACCTTTTATTGGCACATAAAAACGATTACCGCGTAAACGGCAATGTTTCGAAACGTATTTAAATAATAAATCATATTTATTATTATATATCTCTCATTTACAAATTTATTTTTCAAACTTATTTGAAACGAAAACGAGAAGATATCTCGCAAATTGTGAAAAACCGCACACAACACGTACCGACGCGAAAATAATTAAATTATATTTAATTATCGCAATTTATTTAATAAAAATATTTAATAAAATATTTTACATTTTATTCAAAAATGTTTGTTAAAAACGCGAATATTCGAGTCAAAGTTTTATTTTTATGGACAACGCTTACCCGTGACACCCAATGGTACCAAATAAATAATAATCATTTTAAATATATTTTATAAAAACATTTATAAAATAATAGTCGAGTAAATACTCATTTTTGTGGGAAAAATCATTTTGAACGCAACGGCGTAACTTTCGTGTCTTGAATCACTCGCTAACTATCCTAAACGAGTCCCGAGTCATTATTTTACAAAAATTACGTTTTTGGTCCCTGCGATAATATTTACCAGAATTCCCCCTAAACTAATTTACATTTTCTATTTTATTTTCAAGGTTTTAAAATTTATATATATATGTCTAAGGAATTAGGGTTTCTCATTTTTCTAACCCTAGCTACACACACACTCCCTTCCCCTCAAAAATATCCGGCGCCGCTCTGGCCACTTCCGGCCAGATTCCGGCCAAACTTTGGCCAACAACCCATCATCACCATTATCTTTATCTCCTCCATGCCACCTCCAACGTCATCACCACTATCCACCTTCATCACCATCTCACCTCGTCACCATCCTCACCACTCTCCACCACGACGCCAACCATCACCACCACAACATCTCCTTTACGTCTGCCACACCACCTCATCACCACCACCATTGCGGCACATCAGTCACCACCATGGCAACCACCACACCATCTCCACCACGCCACACACCATCATCTTCATGACCACCTCACCACAGCAGCCGCCACCTTATTTCTTTCTTCGCTTGATGGGTTATTGATTTCTTTTGTGGGTGTTTGTTTACAATCGAACCCACCATCAAAAATGGTGTTCGAGTTGGTTTGTTATCATCACAGCCGCACCCTTAAGGTGTCGGGCTGTGGTTATTTTGTTATTTGTTTTCGGTTGATATGGTCTTGCTTTCGTCTCGGCTACTCGGCTAAAAAACACGCCCAAATCGTGGTGTTTGTTTATGGTTTTACAGCCCATAAAGGGTGTTTGTTTCGGTGGTTTAGCAGCAGCCCAGAAAGGGTGTGTTTGGTTGGCTATGTAACAGCCACTAGGGTGCGTTAGGTTTTAAAAAAGCCCCAAAAGGGTGAGTTTGGTTTAGCAGCAACACAAAGGGTGTGTTTGTTTTGGTAGTTAACACCCAAAAGGGTGTTTGGTTCGCTGGTGAACAGCCAACGGGGGTGTTTGGTTCGCTGGTTAACAGCCAGCGGGGGACATTTGGTTCGCTGTACAACGGCCTATAAGGGTGCGTTTGGTACAGCGAACCATAAAGGGTGTGTTTGATTTTACTTATTTTGGTTATTTGTTTAGTCTCGCCTAGATATATATTGAAACATGCGTATTTGCAACACGGATTGATTGAAAGGGAAAAGCATTGAGTTTTGTAAAAATGGGAAATGTCTTATAAACGTATAGGTCATGCTGAAATTTCTATAAATTTCTATACTTCGTAATTTTCACAATAACTTTTATTATTTTAGAAACCTGATAAAAAGGACGAAGTATATAGTCTCACCCGACGAACAAACGAAAAATATACTTTTACAAATGAGATAACTATTTTAGCTAAAACCCGTTAAGGAAACGAAATACTAAATTATAAAATATTATATTATAATTCCCGACTAAAAGATAAAATCATAACTTTTGTAAACGTTTTAGAAACATCGTTTATATAATTCGTAACTTTAAAACGTGCATTTACTTTTATGCAAGAACGTTTTTATTAATTTAATTAGTGATTTCTGAACATGTGTCAAATTATTTTGTTTAAATTATTTTTATCACGTTTCTTATATAGTACTTATAAAGTATTATATAATGCGACTTATTCTTTTGGTTGTTTGTCTTTATTATATAATTCACCATATGAATTATATAATTGTTCATTTATCATATGTAATATTACAGAAGATATTACATACTTTGCGGTTGCTTTTCGATTTATTTTATTTAACCAACCACCAAACTCATACAACTTGAGATCCAAATCCTCTATCAACGTGTCACGTTGATGTACTCATCCATCGGAAAACCCAAATTCATCATCCTAAGCTAGTGGGACATAGCTGTTAAGTTAAGCTGCATCTTCTTGGTCGAGCTAATCCATTTTCCGTTTGTACTGTGCTTATTATTTGCATTTATGCTAATAGTTCTGCAACATCGAGGTGAGTTCATATCCCCTCGTTTTACTTGTTTTATATTTACCTTATTACTTTTGGGGTAAGAACATGCTCGTTTACAAACTTGTTTACTCTAATAATTTTAAACTTTTATAAATGTTCGTCTGCAAACTCGGTTACATGATTGATATCACACTTTGTTTTACTTATGGATGCAATTACTTAAAGCCTTTCTTTTGGAAATACGATGGTTACTTTTACATTGGACACAAATGATTTACGTTTTTCCCCATCTTGTTTACGTGTTGCCTAAGTAAATGTTGAAACTTGTATGCTCGAGTTATCATGAACCGTTAGTTACTTATGATTAGTTGGATTGGTAAGTGAGCGCGAGTGTTATAGATAGATCTATTGGGACTAATCATCCCCGTCCGTGTAAGTAGCTCTTACATGATCAACAGACATATACCATTGATGCGGTCGTCGTTAGACTTCAACAAGAAGTTTTACAACTTCCTAGGCAGAGCACCTAATCATTGTAGTAGTAGTATAGGCAAGACTCAGGGGGTTGTTATCGTTCACTCGAGGAATAGGTTGTGAAGGATTGATCACGGTCTAATAGAATTCTAAAGGTTGAGGGAAGATTATTTTTATGTTTTTGTATTTTATGGAAAGCAAGTAAATCATATAATTAGAGAGGTTTCGTTTTAACTAATAAACTAAATATAATCTAAACTAGTGGTGATAACAATAAGATAAAAGACTCTGTTTATTTAATCATGTATTACTCCCTAGATTGCTTCTCCTAGTGTTGTTGCCTTGTCACACATGTAATGATCTGTGTAATTATTTCCTAAGTCATGAACGAATTACACGAACCCGCCGTCTACTTAGCATTCCGTTAGAGCAACGCACAAGCAAGGTAGTATGCAGACTATTACAAGGCCCCTAAGGGTACACTAAGTGCATGTGAAATATATTAAGGCCTAACATGCACATCTATCATAAGAAGCAACACCACTAAGATCTACATTCTAGGTTTCATACAATCATAAATAAACACAATAGGAGGCTTAGCCTAGCATGTTAATAAAGCAAGAACATAGATGAATCAAACAACACATAGACAGATTGAATGATTAAATAAACCTTACTTGATTAAAACATGAGTTGAAGGAAGTACAATAGGGTTTTTAGGCCCTAAATTCATCCCTAACAGCTGCTAAACGAACTAGGGTTCATACCCTCTTTTTATTCTAAAGTTACACACCCAAAACCCTAAATTCGGGTTTGTATATATAGGAAAATCGCTGTGACGACGTCACGTTTTAATCGTGGCGCTGTCATGAAAGAGAATATTCTAGATAATGGGCTGGGTCGTGTGCTCTAACGCCATCTTGGAAACTCGTAACACCGTCTTGATCATCATTGTGACGGCGTCACGTTGTATTTGTGACGCCGTCTTCAGCCACTGTAGAGAAATTCTTGAGCAATGGGTGTAGGTCTGTTGTCTTGTCCATTTCTTCTCCAAATGAGCCCAAGTCACGTGTATTTCCTCCAAATGCCTTTCAAATGCAAAATACCTAAAAAGGAACGATTAAGTACCTAATTTGGGCATAAACACACGATTTAGGAGGTTAAACGGCCCTGAAAAAGTGTATAAAATAACACCTCATCAAATACCCCTACACTTGGGATTAGCTTTGTACCCCCAAGTCAAAATGAGCCTTTTCTAACCCTAGACAATAACAATAATGAAGAGGATCATTTTACCTACACTTTAAAATTATTTTACAACACAACCATCTAGACCTCGTAAATAAAAAGCATGGAAAGTATACATTAGACACCTCGCCAAAAGTGTTAGGGAAGCATCTCTTTCCACTCGGTGTATAATAATTATGAACATAAGGGGGCACAAAACGGAAATCAACACTCATTAATTACCTTTCATAGCATATAATTCACCATCAGGCTTGGAAAAGGTATCACAACCTCCATCGCTAGTGCAATCATTATAATATTACGTGCTAAATAGGTATCTCTAGAATGGATAGGGGGAGTGTAAGATAACATATAATAGAAACGGAAACGGATGGGATACATTTGGGTGGCTTTGGGTGAATTTGGAGTGGAAGGGTTAGCTAATTATTTACATGAATACACGCTGGTTTGGTTGCTAAGCCAAGACTCGGACGAAGATATACAAACTCTACACAACTCTACATCAATCTCTTTCTTTTTCTTTTCTCATTTTTTCATCATTTTTTTAATAACATAGTACATCACATGGGGTTTATAATACGTACCCCTACACTTGAGTTTTTTCATGCTCGATATTTACAATCTATCTAATGACCTGATTTGAGGTGGATCAAAATAACATGGATATCATTTGACAAACATATGGGGGAATTGACTTAACTTTTCTTCCCTATTCTTCCACAAAATAAATACTACCATGAATCCCAATCGTCCCAAAACAGTATTTGCAAGGATAAGGACTTAGCAACCGTGTACTCAATAATTAACTTGGGTTAAAACACAATATTGTACTAAAAGTGAGTACATATAAGGTAGGCTAAGGCTTTTTGGGTGTAACAATTGGTTTAATGGTGAAAATGCTCTTCATTAATGATCTGGAATCCACCAGAAAATTACAAGAACTAATAGTTTTGAAACTCACCTTTAAAATATATAAATAAATATATAATACTTATAAATATATAATAAGGATAATTATCAAGAAAATCAATGAAACCG
>BQNB010144798.1:0-16806 GCA_026074375.1 Tanacetum coccineum
AATATAAGCCAAAATCCAAAAAGCTTGTCAAACTACTACTTTCTGTAACCAGTTTCTTATTGCTTATTTTCTAGCTTATTCTGTGGACAAAAGTTAAAAGTGCCTTTGTTAATGTTGTAGAGAATAAGCTGTTTAACAAGTTTGAAGTTTTAAGTTTTTGCTGAATCTCACTTTTTAATAAGCCAAAATAAGCTGGAAGCGTAGGGTCTGTTTTGTAATTTTCCCATAGTTGAAGGTTACCCGTTTTCACATAAGTGTAAATTTCTCATATTTTGCCCGCCTACCCTCTACTTTCCTTTTTAGCATTTCCTACCCTGTCTTTCTTAGAATAATAAAATAGATTTTAAATTTTAGAATTTAGTTTTATTAAATTAGGGTTTAGTTTTAATAAATCAAATTAGTGCTCAATTAGTTTATAAAAATTAGGGCTTTCTGTTCCATTGTATTTCTGCACCATTTTAGCATTTTAAATCCATTTTTTTTTATTTTTCCAATTTGATTTGTATTTTCTAGAAATTAAAATAGACTTTAGTTAATACCTTTTTCTTAGAAAAATCATAAAAAATAGAAAAACAGTTGAAAAATTAAAATTCTTTTTGCAAAATTTGTTCTTTTTTTAAATCTAGTATCTTTATTGAAAAATAAAAGTAAAATTTTTAGTTTTAATTTTTAAAAAAGTTTTATTTTTGATTAATTCATTAACGTGAGAAATTCAAAAAAAATTCAAAAATAGTTAAAACAATTCCAAATTCTTTCTTCTTCCAAAAAGATTTCTTTTTAAATTTGTGAATTTTAGGTAATAAAATTTTTAAAATTCGGCCTTAGATTTTAAATTTCATTTGTAAGCTCGCATTTTTTACGTTTTGTGCATGTAAATTTTCTATCTATTAACCATTGTTCTTAATTACTGCCTATTATATTTTGTAGTGTAATCAAGCATAAAACCTTTTATCTATTCGTTAACTCGATATCCGATTAGTCCTAAATTCCTCAATTCACTATTTCGTTGGGAACCGACCCGAGGAAAAGTACTTCCCGGATAAAAAATATACAAATTGTGTTTTCTTTAGTGAGATTTTTACCTTATATTTCTCTTGTTTGAGAAGTATTTTGGAAAGAATTCTTACGGGATTAATACTATACGTGTGTATTAAATTTGCTACATCAGTATCACTCTGAATGTTCTAGCAAGATCTCAAGGATAACGCGTAGGACTCTTTGTAACCAAATGTTGTTTAATGGTGTACAACAAGTGTTATACATGGATTGTGTCCTAATGATATTTATAATGATGATCTCTTCGGGCTCTAGACTCAATTTATGCACTTTGGTTTTAGTACTCGAAGGCTGGAGCTGACTGCCATCTATTCAATATCAACAATCTCGGAGTGAGATGTCAATAGATAACGTGTGTATCTCCATGACAAATGAGACAAGTTTCTTTTGAGACGACTTTCTTCAATACAAACAATCATCTTTATGATTTTGATAGATTATGTATTGACCCGGTTTCTGCCTAAGTTGTGTGGAGGGCTTCTTTCTTTTCACCCTTTATCCATACATTTCCTTTTTAATTCTTCAACCCCTTCAGTTCTTACCAAGACGTCATCACTAACACCTTGTTGTGATTGTTCCAATGTTAGCTCAATTTTAGTCGGCATTATTCCCTTATTTTGATTCATCTCCAATCATACCTAAGGACTGTTATATCTAACTATGGATTGTCCTTGGGTAGATCTCTCAGGTTCTGGTTGAATCATAGGACTTATACCTAACCTTAACCACCTTATGACTTCATCGACGTCATGAGTTAATTGGTTGTTGGGTATAGAGATCGAACCATAAAACCTTTGATACAGACATTTTGAAACACCCCCCTACACATGTGCTCGAGATTCAAAATTGTTTTACACATGAAGGAAAGAGTTGCACTTAGAGTCTTTAAAGATTACATTCTTCTATATCATATTTTAATCACATTTTCTCCCCTTATTTAAAATAATAAATCTCTTAGTATTTGAAATACCAATTGATTAAAATTTATGACATGCAAAAATTCCATGGGGAGAAAAATTATACCATGATATTACATGAATTAATTTTTTTAATAGCTCCCTTTCAACACAGTATGTGTGATACCAATAATTTTTAAAACTTGACATTACAAGGAAAAAAAATGATATGATGCCACAAATATGTTGAAGACGGAGTGAGATGCCTTAGTGAACAATGTATATTATTAATTGACATTTGATGTACTACATTTTAATTTCACTTGAATGTTTTTGGATACATAAGATTGACATTTATGAGATGTACCCAAAATACACTAAAAGGCTTTGGTTTTAAAAGTTCACCCTCAAAAATTGATCCACATAAAATGACAATGTAAGTACCACACTTTTTTTTAACTTATTTGAGGAAGAGAGTGTTGGACACATAATTTTAACAAATACCATGTGTTGATAAATTATAATGCCTAAAAACATTAATAATATTTTTTCACATATTTACGTTTTGATAATCACAAAATATAAAAACGTTCAACGTTTCTTTTTGAAAAATTATGTTCAACAATTTTTTTAAAAACCATGATTAGAAGAATTTCTTCTTATATTTGTAGAAGTATATGCACTGAAGCGTTACACTTTTCCCTATTACATCGGGGACGGGAAGTATGCTGAAATGTACATAAGTCATTAAGAAAATTCAGAAATGACATGTTTTAAAAACTTTTGAACTCTTGCTTGAACTTCATTTACACACACGTGTCAATGTTAATCGACATTCTTCAAGAATCTCTTTGCCCTCATTGTTAGCATAGTCATCTGCCACCTTAAATCCATCTCTTCTAAATCATCAGGATGAATTTGTTGCAAGTCTTCATTGTCAAGTTGTGGACTGTTTGATTGACTTGTAAAGAAAGCACAGATGACAGCATCACTCAAGTTGTCAATTATTGTTGAGTTAAAAGCAGTAGCTTGAGTGCTAGTAGTTGTAGCACCATGAGCAGTATTAACTACTCCAATTGTACTACTGATGCTGTTTGAGGACACAAAGGCTACGTTTTATGTGTTTGTGCTTGAGCTTGATGTCCCTTTGACCTCTGGTTTATAGATCTTTAGGTTTTTGTAAAGATCATCCAAACTTAATGTATCTATCTTAGGCTTGTTCCTCCACAAAATGGTATGTGTGTTCCATTTCTGGTACAGACTCCTAAGAACTTTGATTCACATCTTCTGTAGATACTTTCATCATGAATCTCCAACTGACTGATAAGCTTTTGAAGCCTATCAAAGGTTTGATCTAACACCTCTGAGCTAGATGCAGTAAAATATTCATACTGTTGTTTTAGAAGATTCCTCTGAGTCTTTTTAGTAGCAGCATTCCCTTCAAACCTCTTCTCAACAGCCTGCAGTAATGACTTGGCATCTTTGATGGGGTTAAACTTCAATTGATGTTCATTAGGAATGCCCATTAATAAAGTTCTTCTTGCCTTCAACTCTAACCTCCTTTGTGCCTTTTTCTTCAACAATTATAGGAGAAATTGTAGTCTCAACACCTTCAACAACTTTTGTTATTGGAGGTGCATTACCAAAGCTCATACTCACCTGGTTTGAGCATAGGCACTTTTAATGCAGCCACCATATGTGCTGAGTCTTGATCCATGTCTTCTTAGCAAAGTTTCTCAAAGCAACAAGCTCTGATACCACTTGTTGATCCAACATGAATGGATCTTGAATTCCTTAGCTTGTGTAAGGTTTAGTTATGCAAGATAAATCCTACACAACTATGATAGAAACTTTGTTTGATAATACTAAAGATTATGCGGAATCTAATCTTTAATATAAGAAGAATTCTTCAATAAAACAGTAACACAAAACAATATAATTCAACAATAAAAGCTCCAATATTATTATTACAAATAATACGAATACTCTCCTAGTATTAAGGTTACAAAACCTTGAAGCTATGAATGTCACTTATCAAAAATCGTACTACCAAACACATTGCCCTAGGACCTCCTTTTATACACCAAAGAGTCCTAGTTGATTTACAATATATTCCTAAAACTTAGAATAATCTCTATGATCTAATCTATAAATAACTCATACTTATCATGTAAGTAATCCTGATCTCCAATCAATCTTTATCCTTTCTTCTGTCTTTATCTTTCTCTGACAGTAGAAACTCTTTTAGCAGTCTTAATCTTTCAGCAGTTGTAACTTTTGTACTAGCAGCATTAACTTAGCACAAGCAGTAGTAACTTATACACCAGCAGCATTAACTGTGTATAAGCAGTAGTAACTACTTAGAATGTTTTCTTCAATCTTCACCAGCAGTACTAACTTTACACTAGCAGTACTAACATTATACTAGCAATACTAATATATACTAGCAGTAGTAACTGTGAACTACCAGTACTAACTTTATACTAGCAGCACTAACTACTAAACATATTTTTCATTAAAGTTAATGAACAACACTAACTTTTGCTTAGCAGCAGTAACACAAACCTTAGCAGCAGTAACTTCAAGAAGGCTTTTAATCCTAACAATCCTCCCCTAAACTTGATATTCTTCTTCAAACTAATCAAGTTTCATTCAAAGCTTCATCAATCACCAGGAGGATGCTTCCAAACACTTCATTCTGGTACATAGCCTTCCCTAAACTCTTTCTTGACCAATCTAAGAAGCTCAAATGCCATTTCACACTCATAATCAACTTGAAGCTTCACATCATTGAACATCTGATGTAGTGTGTGATTTGTAAGTGGATAGATCTTCTCAACCAATAGATAAAATAACATGTTTTGCATTGTTACACAATGAACTCCACAAGAATCATAAAGCTTCCAGTTCAGCACTTTAACTAATCCTTGTTGATTCTTCCATACATTATCTTTAACATGATGTTCAAATATGGTCTTCAAATTAAGAAGTAGTTATTTTCAATGTAATTCACTGCTTGTTTCTTAATCATGCTTTGACTATACTCCAAAGAACTTCCAAGTCTTCTTTGTCAAAGTTTTTAAGCATCTTTCCAAAAGGTAAATACATATGAGAATTACCATCTGCTCTGATAATTTGGAAATAGCTTTTCTTTCCTTCTTTATAGATCTTATAGTCAATAATGGTTGGAGATTTAGTAGATAAAGGTGTTGCAATTTTTCAAATTTTAAAAGTTTTACATCATCTCCAATAATCTAGAAATTATTTCCAAATATTGTTAAGTCCTTCGAATCTTTGTCTCTTACTAACTTTTACTTTTTAGAGGTTTCTTGTTCCAGCTTTCTCCTTGCTTCTTTAACTTCTCTCATGTGCTATCTCTGCTTCTGCCTTCTTGGAACTCTCTTCTACCAACTCAGTTCTGTAGTCAACAAAGGTATTCACCCTTTTCATTGCTTTGTCAAATAATTCTTGAATATTGGCAAAGGACTTGTTCTTCAAACTTTTAGGCTTCCATCCTTCCATGTTTTTTAGATAAGTACACATGATACTCCTTTGTTGAGCTCTTGTTGGTGGTCTGTTCCTCTTTTCTTCTGCTCTCTTAGCTGCAAAATGTTTTCTTCTTTGCTCTAAGAATTGTACAAACAATCTTGCCTTTTCTTCATCAGTCAATTCATCTTGCTCTTGAGCTTGCAGTCTTTGAGCCAACTGATAATCAGCATCAATTTTAGCCTGAACATCATCCCAAGCTATGTTGGCTTCCTCCATTTGTTGAGCTTTTTCTCTGGCAAGCCTTTCTTCTTCTTCTTCAGCTTGTAGCTTAAAGGCAAGTTCTTCATCAAGCCTGAGTAGTTCTTTCTTAGACATTTTCTTCACAGGTTCTGGTTCAACCATTTTGCCTTTACCCTTGTCCTGAACCTTGACCTGTGATGGTTGTTGTGAAGAAACTGTTGGTGTAGGTGCTTGCTCCTGTTCATGAATAACAAGCCCTTTTGCTCTGGGTCTTGTGCTAACAGCTGTAATTGTTGTAGCAGCAGTTGTTGTTGTAAGTGTTGGTGTTGTAGTTATTATTGTAGCCTTGGGTTTTGCACTCTTCAATTCTGCCAGTGGTTGAGCAAAATTCATTTCAACATCAGCTATTGCAGTTGTTGTAGTTGTAGTTATAGCAGCACTAACTAGAATTGTAACAACAATAACTTCTTCAACCACACTTCTTGTTTCCTCAGCAGTGTTAACAACATTTCACTTTCAAACATCATCAATCCACCATCTAAGTCATTAACACCAAATATATCTTCATCAGTCTGAACATTGACCAAGTAAATGTCTTCATTAGCATCAATATCAGCTATCCTCCCTTGTTTGGATGCATCCTCTTCACCCAAACCTTCATCTTCAAAGGATTCAACCCTTCTTGATGACAAATTGATATATCTTTTATGTCCATGAGTTCTTGACTTACATCCTCTCTTTAGCTTCCTTGACTCTCTTTTTTAAACTTGCAATCTTAGTGCTTGGAGTGGTCTTTGTAGTCTCCAAAGCAAGAACTCTTGATTGTAAAGTTGTACATAATGCCATCAATTCCTCAAGTTTCAGTCTATCCTCACCACTTCAAAGTGTGTTACCTCTTGCGAGCAGTGGATCATTGGAAAGTTTAGATACATTCTCAGACCTAGTCTGAGCAATTGTATCCCCCATGGTTTCTTGGCGCCTAGGACCACTACCTGAACTAGTTCCTGAGGAACTTGGTTCATTAAGTGTTGCCTTGGATTGGGTCTTATCTATGTTACCTCTTTCTGCTCTGCATTAGCTAGTAGCTGTTGTGCAACCCTTTGCCAAACTTTCATCCACCTCCTTATTGACAGCCTCATCTGCAACATTATCACTAGGAACACTAGACTGAGGTATCTGAGTGTCCTTTCTCTTTAGCCTTCTTGATCTTTGTTTCTTTTGAGGTTGAGATATTGATGGTTGAATAATGGTGGGTATGTGATGGGGATCAGTTGGCAATTCTGAACCTTCACCCACTTCTTCTTGATCTTGTACTATCATTGTTTAGAATAATGGTGTTTCCCTTCCAAAAAAACCTTTTTCAACCCTTCTCATATTCCAAAATATATTCTTAGTGTGAGAGGGTGCAATGTAAATTCTCTTGTGAGTAGGCATCCCTTCAATTTGTTAATTCACAAACACTTGTACAAACCTTGGATACATCAAAAAAATTTCCAGACACATTATCTAAGTTCTTCACCATACTTTTAAATATGTCCTTTGAAAAGTTGAACTTCTGGTTTGTAGCTAAACAGATAATTGCAGATGCCATAGTGCTACTAAACTCATTCCATGCAGTAGTCTTAGAACTTAGGCATTGTAAAATAGTATGAATAAAAAATTTTCATTGTGGGGAAAAGAATGCCTTATAGAAAGTAAGCTTCTGTGAAATTTTCTCATACCCCATCAGTGTAAGCATTTCAAAGATAGTAGCATTGGGTAGACAATCAACACCTTCAGCATCTTCTAATTGAAGATCTCTTCTTACAATCGACTCAGTAATGATGATCTTCTTTCCATCCACTAGGGCTTGTAACTGTACTTCCCCATTGACAGTTTTCGCCTTGACAGTAGCCCAGAATTGTTCAATGCACAAAGTATATATTGTAGGATTACCGGTTAAAGCATACTTTATGGTGTGCGCATTAAGAAAATCCACAATCTGCTCAAACCCTTCACTTTCAGTGGGTTTAGCTAAAAACGCGACCATGTTATGAGTATCAACAAACTTTAGGGTCGTCATTTGTGCTGGGTTTTGATGATGAATGATGAAATTGAGTCAGGGTTTGAGATTAGAGAGTATATAAGTGAATGAAATCGATTAAATGAATGATTGAAACCCTTAATCAAAGTATTTATGAAAATACCCTCAACAACATTAACGTTCAACTAGCAGTACTAAGTTATGCCTAGCAGCATTAACTTTCAACAGCAGTAGTAAGTTTATGCCTAGCAGCATTAACTTTTACCAGCAATATTAAGTTATGCCTAGCAGCATTAACTTTCAACAACAGTAAGTTTATGCCTATCAGCATTAACTTTGAGTTACCAGCATTAACTCTAATTCCAGTCTAAACACTCTATTTGTTTTTATTTCACACAGCTCTCTTTCTGTTTGTATTCTCACCAATTCTCTTAATTCTTTTTACTCACTAAAATTACTCTGTCTGTTTTTATTTCACATAGCTCTCTTTCTGTTTTTGACTCACAAATTCTTTCAATTCTTTTACTCACCAAATCACTCTATCTGTTTTTATTCCACATAATTTAACACTTTTCTTTGCTTTTCCTGCAAAATTTTAGTTCAAAAACCAAGAAAATACAATCCATAGCAATTTTCATAATAATCACAGTATTAATTATACCTAACAGTATTAAGTATAACTAACAGTAGTAACTCAGCAGTATTAAGTATAACTAGCAGCACTAATTATACTTAACAGCGGAAACTTTTAATGACATGAATAACAGTACTAATTCATACAAAACTCTACAAAGACATAAAGAGATAAAAGATATTAAGGATTTAGCATTCCAATACTAGCTATCAAATATTGAAACCTACTTACATCAAAAGCTTTTGTAAGTAAATCTGCAACATTCTTGTCAGTATGGATTTTGACCATTTGAATTAACTTCTTTTCATTGCAATCTCTAATAAAATGATGTCTAATCTATATATGCTTTGTTTTTTTTTAATGAAAAACAGGATTTTTAATTATGCAAATAGTACTATTATTGTCAATAAAGATCTTGGTATGCAGAAAATTGCACCCATAATTAAGTAGTTGATTCTGAATCCAAAGCACTTGTCCACAACAACTTGAAGCAGCCACATACTCAGCTTCTGTTGTGGAATTTGCAACCACTGTTTGTTTTTTGCATTGCCACAATATTAATCTACATCTAAGAAATTGACAACCTCCTGTTGTAGACTTCCTATCCAAGCTTGCTCCAGCATAATCACTATCAGTTTATGCTACCAAATCAAAAGGAGAATCTTTTGGATACCAAAGGTCCAATTTTGGTTGACCTTTTAAGTACCTAAAAATCCTTTTCATAGCATGAAGATATAAAACTTTTAGATTGACTTGGTATCTAGCACAGGCACACACTGCAAACATGATGTCAGGTCTTGAAGATGTAAGATACATCAGTGAACCAATCATTGACCTATACATATGAACATATACTTCTTCACCATCTTCATCCTTGAGCAAAGGCATTTGAGTTTCCATTGGTGTGCTTGTAGTCTTGACTTTTGTAAACCCAAATTTCTTTAGAATTTTACCAACATATTTATCTTGACTAATAAATATGCCATCCTTCTTCCGTTGCACTTGTAATCCCAAAAAGAATGTAAGTTCTCCCATAGAACTCATCTGAAATTTCTCATGCATCAACTTCTCAAATGCAATGCATAACTTCTTATTTGTTAAACCAAAGACGATGTCATCCACATACACTTGAACAGCAAAATATCACCTTTATGCCTTCTGATGAATAAGGTCTTGTCAATTTTCCCTTTTTCATACCTATTATCTAACAGATATGTTGACAAGGTTTCATACCAGGCTCTAGGAGCTTGATGTAGTCTATACAGTGCTTTTTCAACCTTGTATACTCTATCAGGAAAGTCTGGATCTTCAAATCCTGGTGGTTGACATACATACACCTCTTCTTTAATCTTCCCATAGAGAAAAACACTTTTTACTTCCATTTGATACACCACAAAATCTTTAAATGAAGCATAAGCTAAGAATAGCCTAATTGCTTCAATTCTTGCAATAGGGGTAAAGACTTCATCATAGTCAATCCCTTCTTTTTGTGTGTACCCTTAAGCAACCAATCTCGCTTTATTTCTTATCACAATTCCCCTTTTATCCTTTTTATTCCTGAAACCCATTTAGTGCCAATAGCCCTTTTTCCATTTGGTAAATCCACTAAAGTCCAAACTTCTTGTAGCTTGAATTGTAGAAGCTCTTCCTGCATAGCCTTTATCCAGCTTGGATCTTTCAATGCATGAATTACCTTTTTAGGTTCTTCTTGTGATAAAAATCAAGCAAACAAAAGGTCTTTATGGTTTGTTCTTTGTTTAATAGTACTAACAAACCCATGTTCCTCTAAATTCTTTGACATCCTTCTTGTTTGTGTGGCTGATTGCAGATCTCCAATCACTTGATCAAAAGGATGATCTTTATGAATTCTTATAGTTAGATTAGGACTTTTTTTGTTGTATCCAAATTATTCATGCCAGCCTCTGCACCATCATCTTGATCATCACTTAAGAGGTCAAATATGCTATAATCTTCCAAAGCAGGCATATTTGGATCATCTGGAAGTTCTATGCTTGTTTTTCCACCAACAGCATTAATTTCATTTGTGCTAGCAGCATTTACATTGTTAGTGCTGTTAACATTATCATTCTTCTCTTGATTAATACTTTTACTGTCTTTTCTTGGATCTTCATCAACCTTCTTCTCATCATCACTTGAAGGTTTAGATCCATCATCTTAAGAACTCTTTGGATCTTGGAAAAATGGTGGATCAACAGGCCATAATGGTAGCAAAATGTAATTTTTGACAGGTTCTGTCTCCTTTCTAGCTTGACCTGCATTATCACTTGCTTTTGTACCTGCAATACCATTAGACTGTGTACCTGCTACAATTGGCTTATAATTCATTGTTCTTGTTAGTGCATCAATATCAAATAGCCAATCTGGTCCACTACCTATAACATTAGGTGTACTCTCACTAAACCTAATATACAAGTTTTCTTCTACTATCCTTGTTCTACTACTGAATAATCTAAAGGCTTTACTATTAAAAGAGTTTCCAACAAAGAAACCTTCATCAGCATTACCATCAAAATTGGCTAAGTGATCTATGGTATTAAGAATGGTAATAAGACACCCAAATGGTCTTATAAAACTTAAAGTTGGTGTTCTACCATGAAAAAGTTCATATGGGGTCTTGTTATGAAGATTAACTACTAACACTAATTCTGTACATAGCAAGCAGTATTAGTTGCTTCTGCCCAAAAAGTAGTTGGTAACTTAGAATCAGCTAGCATAGTCCTAGCAGCCTCGATTAGTGTCCTATTTCTCCTCTCAACAACTTTATTTTATTGAGGAGTTCTAGCTACACTATATTGTCTCAAAATACCCTTCATTTTACAAAACGGATTCATTTCTCTATTATTGAACTCAGTCCAATTATCACATCTAATCACCTTAACCTTGTGATCTACTATATTTTCTATCTCAGTTATAAAAGACTTAAGAATGCCACTAGTCTCATCCTTAGTAGCTAGAAAGAAAACACATGTAAATCTACTATAATCATTTGTGACAACTAGGCAATACATTTTCTTCATAAGGCTTTTTACAAATGTTGGACCAAACAAGTCCATATGCAACAAATGTAAAGGAAGACTGATTAAGTTCTTTATTTTAGACTTACAAGAGGCTCTGTGCTGCTTTCCTTTTTGACAAGCAACACAGGTTTGATCATTTTCAAAAAGTTTGGAAGGTAAACCTCTTACAAGATTTCCCTTAATCAATTTATTCATGGTTTTAAAATTTAAGTGACCTAGCCTTCTATGCCAAAGTTTATATTCATCAGATGTGGCTTTTGTAAAAAGGTAAGTTAAACCTCTTTTAGGAACTATGTTCTTTAAATCAACACTATACATATTGTTCTTTCTAGGAACTCTAAGTAAAACTTGACTTTCATCAATTAACTTAAAGTTTGGAGATAAAACAATACATTCGGTGTCATTAAAAAGAACACTATTCTTTTTATCACACATTTGTGAGACACTAAAGAGATTAAACTTTAACTCTCTCATAAAATACACATTTTCAAAATCTATATTACTAGTTTTAATGGTAACTTTTCTTGTGATTTCCCCTCCTTTGGGGTTCCCTCCAAAAGCAACATATCCTCCATCTATTTCTTCATAGTCTGTAAGATAGGACATGTTTCTTGTCATGTGCCTTGAGCATCCACTATCAATCACTCCTTTATCTTATAAATCCATTTGTGGATTGCCCTGCACATTGGATAAGAAAATCAGTTTCTTTTGGGGACCTAAGCCATTACTGACTTGGATCTGCCTTGTGCATCGACCTAATCAAACTTATTTAGGGTGATTTGATGCACTGTTGTGTTTAGAAACATGGTCTAAAACTTTAGTCTTTGGTTTCCAAACCCAACAAGTTGAGGCCTTAACAGCATTAACATTATTTCCCTTAATAGCATTACTTCTTTCGGCCTAGCAGCATTAACTACTTCTTTTGGCCTAATAGTATTAACATTTTTATCCTTAACAATATTAACCCTCTGATTAAAATTTCTGTTTTTAAATGATGTATTCTTGTGAATGGGCCTTTTAATAGTTGAATGTGCTGTTTTAGAAAGATATGACATTGGTCTAGTAGCATTCACTGTTGTTTTTAAGTGAACAGCATTAACTTGTCTAGCAGTATTGATTGATACTAAGCTAGACTTCATTAGTACTGCTCTTGGAACCATGTTCTTTTTAGGGCAGAGGTGAGTCTTTTTGGAAATATTCTGATGATTCACCCTTTTAGCATTGTTCCAAACAGGTTTTACCACCCTTTGATAATTACAATCAACCTTCAAGTGATCAAAACTTCTACACACATAACAAGCTTTGTTAAACATCTTAAAATTACTTCCTAGTCTCTGAGACACCATATTATTCTAGTTTCTTTAATTTCCTATAGGAATGTGAGTGTTTTGCCTATTGTGCTCAACTTGTTTAGCAGTTTTCTTATCAGTTTTGTTTGTTTGTTTAGCTTTGAAAAAGTCTATCTTAACAAAACTAGGCTTAGCTATTTTCTTTTCAATCTTAGTTTGAGACTCATTTTCTTCCTCACTATCTGACACCCACTCCTCAATAATTGGAGCACCATTATTCTTCCTAACTCCTTTAGACTTTGCTTCACTAGCCTTAGCTTCACTATTCTCAACTACAAACTTAATAACTACAGGCTCACTTGTAAACTCTTCTAAACCAGTAAATGACAAGTCGGGTTTTGGAGGCATGAAATTTCCTGTGGAACTACATTATAGCCTAAACCTTTCTTGCAATTGTCAATAATCTGATTCTCTATAATATTGTTTAAGCTTTTAGATGCATTTTCAAATTTGTCTACATTAAACTGAATGCCATCTTTTTCCTTTTGAACTATTTCTAGCTTCTTCCTAAGCTCCCCAATAGTTATCTCTCCTACTCGAAATGTCCCCATTTTAAAATACGTAATCTTTTTCTACATAAACAGGGACTCTTTCTTTTTATAATATTCAAGTCTCTTTCTTCTATAGATGGTAAACATGTCTTATAAGCTACAACATTAACTCAGATTTTCTCCAATCTTTTCACTAGTTGGTTCCATATTGAGATTTAAGCACTTTAACAGTTTCAAGACAAGATTTTGAGCAAGTAGAATCTTTAGATACCTCAGAATCAGAACTTGAAGATGAGTAAGCCATTAGTGCATAGTTAGTAGGTCCTTCCTCTGCCTGATCACTCCAGTCATATCTACCAAGACCATCACATGACACCAAGGCATTGGAAGTAGTTGTCTCCACTGGTACACTCCTTCTTGAGCTTTCCCTATTCCTGTTGTCTTGGTTTCTTAAAGCTCTGCACTCCCTAGCAAAGTGTCCCCTCTTGTAGCAGTTGTAGCACTCCACCTTAGATTTATCAAAACCAATGGACTCATTGCCATTCACATTAATCCTCCTTCCTGTATTCTTCAGGAACCTTCTAGCTCTCATAGTCAACATAGCCATCTGCTATCTCAAATCCAACTTTTCTAAGTCATTTGGATGGAGTTGTTGTAGATCCTAATTTGCAAGTTGAGGATTGTTTGGTTGACTAGAAAAGAATACACAGATCACAGCATCACTCAAGTTATCAACATTTATGGAGTTAGCAGCACTAACTTGAGTGCTAACAGCAGAAACTCCATGAGCAGTGTTAACTGCTTCATTAGTGCTGCCAGAGTTGTTAGAGGACACAAAAGCCATATTTTGTGTGCTTGTATTTGAGCTTAATGTCCCTTTGACTTCTGGTTCATATACTTTGAGATTGTTGTAGAGATCTGTAGGATCCCGTTAACACTTCACTTCATACAATCGATCACGAAATCGAACTAGAAATAAGAAAGAGAGATGAGTTATTTTAGAGAGAGAAACTAGAGAGAGAAATGAGAGAAAAGAGAAAAGATATTTCTTAGATATTTTGAACAACTAACTTTTCCAAGTGGAAAAGTTCCTTATATACCCTGACATTTAAAAGTGACGCGCGGGATATTTAACTATGACTCGGGCTTGGGTTTTACTTGGGATTAAACCCAAAACATATACAATATTAGATTATCTATTGAGCCCGATTCCCGATATTATCATATTACAACATTAACTAATTAAAGACCGAAGCTCCATCGTAGAGTGACCAAACTTCCTTGTTCGACTCAATAAATTGAGGCTAACAATCTCCCCCGAAGTGAGGTCTTGAACACGGGAACGAGCTTCCTTTATTGACTCAATAAAATTAAGGCTAACAATCTCCCCCGAAGTGAGTTCATTGATGACACTCCTTTATGAGATCAGTGAGATTGCTTTTGTCGTTTAAGCTCGAGTGTTCTTGGTCTTTGTCTTCGTTGTAAGCTTGTTCCTTCATGCTTTGTGCGACGGTCTATACCACATCTTGCCGATCTTGTGTCTTTGACCAACTATGCTCATACTTTTGCATTATCTTGAAAGCTTTATTTCATGAGGTTGCGGAAGTTTTGTCTTTAAGTTTGAGCTCTGTCTAGATAGTATGTCTTCCGTAGGATGGCATTTGAAATGAGATTGAGGTTTGCGTTTTTTCACCGTTTGACCTGTAGGTTTACGTTAGTGATAATATGAGGAATTGATTTGAAAATCAATCGCCCGTGTCACCTCGTTAAGAGATTTTGTAACACATCCGAGTGTGTCATGTTTTTATCAAAAATTCAATAAACCGTCAAATCATTTTACTGGACCAAATCGATATCCAGTAGTCCAAGTTTGATTCATATCAATCTCGTAAGTCACCTACCAAGAGGTTGTTTTGATGAGGCTCAAGCAGGATAGGATTTCCATCTTCATTGTGAATACATACGTATCACTCGGATGTTCTGGAAAAATCACAAGGATAATGCGTAGGACTCTTGTTAACAGCTTGTAAACTTGATGATGTTCAACAAGTGTTTTGAAAATGGAATGTGTCCTACGAGATTTTATTGATCTCTTGGCCTCTAGACTCGATTAGTGCCATTTTGGTTTTAGTACGCGGGAAGGTGGAGCATATTGCCACCTATTTAATATCAAACATCTCAGAGTAGATTGTCAATAGATAACGTGAGTATCTTTCGTGACAAATGGACAAGTTTATGTGAGAGAAACCCGAATGGTTGGGAAGGGTTGTGCATTGCATCACTGGGTCCATGATGTCGTTTTCAATGTCAGCAATCAACTTGTGATTCTGACAGCATATGTATTGACCCGGTTTCTGCCTTAAGTTGTGTGGAGGGCTTCTTTCTTTAGACCCTTTATCCATACATTTCTTTTTAATTCTTCAACGCCTTCAATGCTTACCAAGACGTCATTACTAACACCTTGTTGTGATTGTTCCAGTGTTAGCTCAATCTTAGTCGGCATTATTCCCATATACATTCATCTCCAATCATACCTAAGGACTGCTATTTCTAACTTTGGATTATCCTTGGGTAGATCCTCCGGTTCTGGTTGGATCATAGGATTGATTCCTAACCTAACCACCTTATGACTTCAGAATCGTCGTGAAATTAAGATGTTGTTGGGTATAAGATCGAACCATAAAACCTTTTCTTACTGTTCAGCACATTGAGTCGATTAGATCATATTTTAAATACATTTTCTCCCCTTATTTTAAATAATAAACACTTAGTTTTTGAAATACCTTGTGATTAAAATATGTCTTGAAAAATCTGTGGGAGAAAATATGGTCAGCATGAATGGTTTGGAACATTTTGATAATGTTTTGAATACATAAGAATGGTCGTTGATGATGTATCCAAGAACATTAAAACTTTGTTTTTCGAAAAACTCCCCCTCAAAAATAGGACCAATTGAAAAATTGTTGTCTTTTGAAAACATTGTGAGGGTTGGAGTGTTGAACACACAATTTTGAAAGATTATGATTTGTCATCGAGAAATTCTTGAAAAATCGTGTTCAACTTTTTGAAAAACCAAATGTTAGAGGACTTCTCTTCTAACGTTAAGGGTAAGCGCACTGAAACGTACACTTTCCTTTTTCTTGAGCTAAAAACATTGAATGTCTTGTAAGAACAGCTCAAGACCGAGAAACGTTAATTTTCTCGTTGTGAGGATAAGATATAAACCTTCCTTTATTTGAAGTCCGGGTTATGTACTGATATTTGCACATAAGCCATTTAGAAAATTAGAAATGACATGTTTTGAAACTATTTGCAACTCTCGCTCGAACTTCATTTACACACCCGTGTCAATGTTAATCGATTTCAAGAGACATGTCGAGAAGATTCTTTTTGGAAATTTTCTGATTTTCTTTTTTTATATTTTCTTTTTGAAGTTTTATATTTTGTATTTTGCTTTTCTCAAAAATATGTACATGGTGATGTTTGATGATGATATCAAGCTGTCTCATTTGTCAGAACCTCCAGATCAGCTGAAGTCAAACATCTCATACCAATCCTTCTGACAAGATACTTAACTGATCCTCAGGAAG
>BQNB010144800.1:0-16806 GCA_026074375.1 Tanacetum coccineum
AAGATCAAAGATCACAAAGCATGAAGGAACAAGCCTACAACGTAGACAGAGACAAAGATCACAAGAGCTTAACGACAAAAGCAATCTCATTGATCTCATGAAGGAGTGTCACAATGAACTCACTTCGAGGGAGATTGTTAGCCTCAAAATATTGAGTCGAACAATGGAAGTTCGTTCATAATTATATTAGGTCTCGGTCACTTAATTAATTATACGTTGTAATAGGCTACACGGGTAAACGGGCTCTTAAATGTAATCTAACCGGTCACATGTATCGGGCGAAAGCCCAAGTAATCCCGAGCCCGGCCCGTAGAAATACCAAGGCATGAAAGCCTCTTGGTATTAAGTATAAATACCCCTCTCCAAGTATGGAGAGGGTGTTGATTCTTGTTGGTTCTTGTTAATTCTCATTTGTAATTTTGCAAGTAATCATCCATCTAATTTTCTCTCTACCTTTCTCTCTCTAACTTCTCTCTACAATTCTTATTTTTCCTCATCTTATTTTCTTGTTCATCATAATGAAGTGAAAGTGATTAGAGGGTAACCGACATTTACGATAATAGGTAAATCTTTATTTACTATAATTTATGTGCTTCGGTGGTTTTCTTTTTGGTTGTACAACATGATTTCAGGCCGTCAATGAAAAATCCACCAAAAAGTCTTCAGGTATATTTAGGATGTGATTAGATAATGATAAATGTTTGTTTAGAAGTAAGAAATTGTTTACGTTTGTTGTATTTTAAAATATAAAGTCTAGGGGTATAAAGTTTAAGGGGTTATTTGTTTCTTTTTTAAAGTTATAATAAAACTTGTAAATTTACACTCTTAACTCATATAATTGATTTAAAATTTACCACTAAAGTTTTATAACTTATCTCATCTTTTTTTATGTTTTTGTTTTCATAAATTTGAAACAAATATTTTTATGTGTTTTTTTTCTCAATCAGATTTCTCCACCAAAATTTTTCAATTTTGACTTTTTATTGACCAATCAGATCACACGATTTTGTCTACATGGCAAAATCAAGCATTTTGATTGGTCCAACTTATTTTTTCATAAGATTATACTTATTTATTGTTGACGAAACCGAGAGAAAAAATTATGACTTGGCACCATTTATCTACCGTCCAAATAAAATAAGATCAAACCTCATTAGTTTAAAATAGAGTAATTCATAGCAAGTAGCCCTAATTCTTTAAAGTTGAGTGCATATTGGGCACGTTTACTATATCCCAACTAACTTACCTTTATCTAAGTTATGAACCAGTCAACGAAGATAATATATTTTGTATTTTAAATTCAATTTGTGTTTATCTTATCGAGTGTTGCATCATTACTTAAGAGAACATATTTCAGTTATATGCATCATAGACACATACACATACCATATACTTCAGAATGCCAAGCAAAGAAGATATATGCATACATCATTGTCTCACCAATCGTCTCGCAAACGCTTTGTATTATTATTATTGATTTAGAGCAATCATCTAATAAGCATTTGATGTTGTTTAGATATATGCATATAAGACGTAATTACTCAAGCAAAATGAAGATATATATCAAATGCTTTCTTTTCATCCATTATTTATCTATTTCCTCATTCGATGTATTTACCTTAACATATGATTATTTTCAGATGAACAATTCAAACAATGTCTCAACTATGGAACCAACAAAGAACGAATTTGGCATTGTCAAAATGACTATCAATGAATAAATCATTGGTAAAGTTTTGTTAGAACATCTCGCGTAATTTTTTTATCAATACATGAATCTTTATTCTTTCTTTGATCAGCAAGGCAGGACCGATAATGGCGATCTTCATGTTCATGAGGTAACACTCATTTCTACACTTCGTTCTCTTTCAGATTACTATTTATCCGAATGAAGTCGTAATGTTGTTTTCCGCCTTTAAACAACAGCATGACAACAATAAGGAACTTGATGAGGTGATTCGCGAATCCAAGAAAAGGAAAAGGGGAGCAAACTTGGCGACATGGAAATATAACGATGTTATTATACTTATTTATTGTTGACGAAACTGAGAGAAAAAATTATGACTTGGCACCATTTATCTTCCGTCCAAATAAAATAAGATCAAATCTCAATCGTTTAAAATAGAGTAATTCATAGCAAGCAGCCCTAATTCTTTAAAGTTGAGTGCATATTGGGCACGTTTACTATATCCCAACTAACTTACATTTATCTAAGTTATGAACCAGTCAAAGAAGATAACATATTTTGTATTTTAAATTCAATTTTTGTTTATCTTTCTGAGCCTTGCATCATTACTTAAGAGAACATATTTCAATTATATGCATCATAGACACATACACATACCATATACTTCAGAATGCCAGGCAAAGAAGATATATGCATACATCATTGTCTCACGAATCGTCTCAAAAATGCTTTGTATTATTATTATTGATTTAGAGCAATCATCTTACAAGCATTTGATATTGTTTTTATATTATATATATATGCATATAAGACGTTTTTACTCAAGCAAAATGAACATAAATATCAAATGCTTTCTTTTCATCCATTATTTATCTATTTCCTCATTCGATGTATTAACTTTAACATGTGATTATTTTTAGATAAAAATTCAAACAATGTCTCAACTATGGCACCAACAAAGAACGAATTTGGCATTGTCAAAATGACTATCAATGAATAAATCATTGGTAAAGTTTTGTTACAACATCTCGCATAATTTTTTTATCAATATGTGACTCTTTATTCTTTCTTTGATCAGCAAGGCATGACCGATAATGGCGATCTTCATGTTCATGAGGTAACACTCATTTCTACACTTCGTTCTCTTTCAGATTACTATTTATCCGAATGAAGTCGTAATGTTGTTATCCGCCTTTAAACAACAACATGACCACAATGTGGAACTTGATGAGGTGATTCGCGAATCTAATAAAAGGAAAAGGGGAGCAAACTTAGAGACATGGAAATATAACGATGTTATTATACTTATTTATTGTTGACGAAGCTGAGAGAAAAAATTATGACTTGGCACCAATTATCTACCGTCCAAATAAAATAAGATCAAATCTCAATCGTTTAAAAGAGAGTAATTCATAGCAAGCAGCCCTAATTCTTTAAAGTTGAGTGCATATTGGGCACGTTTACTATATCCCAACTAACTTACATTTATCTAAGTTATGAACAAGTCAAAGAAGATAATATATTTTGTATTTTAAATTCAATTTGTGTTTATCTTATTGAGTCTTGCGTCATTACTTAAGAGAACATATTTTAATTATACGCATCATAGACACATACACATACCATATACTTCAGAATGCCAGGCAAATAAGATATATGCATACATCATTGTCTCGACGACTCCGTCTCGCAACGCTTGTAATTATTATTATTGATTTAGAGTCAATCATCATAAGTAAGCATTTGATGTTGTTTATATATACGCATATAAGACACGTTATTAATACTCAAGCAAAATGAAGATATATATCAAATGCTTTCTTTTCTTCCATTATTTATCGATTTCCTCATTCGATGTATTAACTTTAACATATGATTATTTTCAGATGAACAATTCAAACAATGTCTCAACTATGGCACCAACAAATAATGAATTCGGCATTGTCAAAATGACTATCAATGAATAAATCATTGGTAAAGTTTGGTAACAACATCTCGCGTAATTTTTTTATCAATACGTGACTCTTTATTCTTCTTTGATCAGCAAAGGCAGACCATAATGGGCTGACCTTCAATGTTTCATGAGGTAACACTCATTTCTACACTTCGTTCTCTTTCAGATTACTATTTATCCGAATGAAGTCATAATGTTGTTTTCCGCTTTTAAACAACAGCATGACGACAATGTGGAACTTGATGAGGTGATTCGTGAATCTAAGAAAAGGAAAAGGGGAGCAAACTTGGCGACATAGAAATATAACGATGTTATTATACTTATTTATTGTTGACGAAGCTGAGAGAAAAAATTATGACTTGGCACCATTTATCTACCGTCCAAATAAAATAAGATCAAATCTCAATCGTTTAAAATCGAGTAATTCATAGCAAGCAGCCCTAATTATTTAAAGTTGAGTGCATATTGGGCACGTTTACTATATCCCAACTAACTTACCTTTATCTAAGTTATGAACCAATCAAAGAAGATAATATATTTTGTATTTTAAATTCAATTTGTGTTTATCTTATTGAGTCTTGCATCATTACTTAAGAGAACATATTTCAATTATATGCATCATAGACACATACACATACCATATACTTCAGAATGCCAGGCAAAGAAGATATATGCATACATCATTGTCTCACGACTCGTCTCGCAAACGCTTTGTATTATTATTATTGATTTAGAGCAATCATCTATTAAGCATTTGATGTTGTTTAGATATATGCATATAAGACGTTTTTACTCAAGCAAAATGAAGATATATATCAAATGCTTTCTTTTGATCCATTATTTATCTATTTCCTCATTCGATGTATTAACTTTAACATATGATTATGTTCGGATGAACAATTCAAACAATGTCTCAACTATGGCACCAACAAAGAACGAATTCGGAACTGTCAAAATGACTATCAATGAATAAATCATTGGTAAAGTTTTGTTACAACATCTCGCGTAATTTTTTTATCAATACGTGACTCTTTATTCTTTCTTAAATTTCCCCCAGCCAAAAAAGGGGGCAGGACCGATAATGGCGATATTCATGTTCATGAGGTAACACTCATTTCTACACTTTGTTCTCTTTCAGATTATTATTTATCCGAATGAAGTCATAATGTTGTTTTCCGCTTTTAAACAACAGCATGACGACAATGTGGAACTTGATGAGGTGATTCGTGAATCTAAGAAAAGGAAAAGGGGAGCAAACTTGGCGACATAGAAATATAACGATGTTATTATACTTATTTATTGTTGACGAAGCTGAGAGAAAAAATTATGACTTGGCACCATTTATCTACCGTCCAAATAAAATAAGATCAAATCTCAATCGTTTAAAATCGAGTAATTCATAGCAAGCAGCCCTAATTATTTAAAGTTGAGTGCATATTGGGCACGTTTACTATATCCCAACTAACTTACCTTTATCTAAGTTATGAACCAATCAAAGAAGATAATATATTTTGTATTTTAAATTCAATTTGTGTTTATCTTATTGAGTCTTGCATCATTACTTAAGAGAACATATTTCAATTATATGCATCATAGACACATACACATACCATATACTTCAGAATGCCAGGCAAAGAAGATATATGCATACATCATTGTGTCACGGATCGTCTCGCAAACGCTTTGTATTATTATTATTGATTTAGAACAATCATCTCATAAGCATTTGATGTTGTTTAGATATATGCATATAAGACGTTTTTACTCAAGCAAAATGAAGATATATATCAAATGCTTTCTTTTCATCCATTATTTATCTATTTCCTCATTCGATGTATTAACTTTAACATATGATTATTTTCAGATGAACAATTCAAATAATGTCTCAACTATGGCACCAACAAAGAACGAATTCGGCATTGTCAAAATGACTATCAATGAATAAATCATTGGTAAAGTTTTGTTACAACATCTCGCGTAATTTTTTTATCAATACGTGACTCTTTATTCTTTCTTTGATCAGCTAGGCAGGACCGATAATGGCGATCTTCATGTTCATGAGGTAACACTCATTTCTACACTTCGTTCTTTTTCAGATTACTATTTATCCGAATGAAGTCGTAATGTTGTTTTCCGCCTTTAAACAACAGCATGACGACAATGTGGAACTTGATGAGGTGATTCGCGAATCTAAGAAAAGGAAAAGGGGAGCAAACTTGGCGACATAGAAATATAACGATGTTATTATACTTATTTATTGTTGACGAAGCTGAGAGAAAAAATTATGATTTGCCACCATTTATCTACCGTCCAAATACAATAAGATCAAATCTCAATCGTTTAAAATAGAGTAATTCATAGCAAGCAACCCTAATTCTTTAAAGTTGAGTGCATATTGGGCACGTTTACTATATCCCAACTAACTTACCTTTATCTAAGTTATGAACCAGTCAAAGAAGATAATATATTTTGTATTTTAAATTCAATTTGTGTTTATCTTATTGAGTCTTGCATCATTACTTAAGAGAACATATTTCAATTATATGCATCATAGACACATACACATACCATATACTTCAGAATGCCAGGCAAAGAAGATATATGCATACATCATTGTCTCACGAATCGTCTCGCAAACGCTTTGTATTATTATTATTGATTTAGAGCAATCATCTAATAACCATTATTTATCCGAATGAAGTCATAATGTTGTTTTCCGCTTTTAAACAACAGCATGACGACAATGTGGAACTTGATGAGGTGATTCGTGAATCTAAGAAAAGGAAAAGGGGAGCAAACTTGGCGACATAGAAATATAACGATGTTATTATACTTATTTATTGTTGACGAAGCTGAGAGAAAAAATTATGACTTGGCACCATTTATCTACCGTCCAAATAAAATAAGATCAAATCTCAATCGTTTAAAATCGAGTAATTCATAGCAAGCAGCCCTAATTATTTAAAGTTGAGTGCATATTGGGCACGTTTACTATATCCCAACTAACTTACCTTTATCTAAGTTATGAACCAATCAAAGAAGATAATATATTTTGTATTTTAAATTCAATTTGTGTTTATCTTATTGAGTCTTGCATCATTACTTAAGAGAACATATTTCAATTATATGCATCATAGACACATACACATACCATATACTTCAGAATGCCAGGCAAAGAAGATATATGCATACATCATTGTCTCACGACTCGTCTCGCAAACGCTTTGTATTATTATTATTGATTTAGAGCAATCATCTAATAAGCATTTGATGTTGTTTAGATATATGCATATAAGACGTTTTTACTCAAGCAAAATGAAGATATATATCAAATGCTTTCTTTTCATCCATTATTTATCTATTTCCTCATTCGATGTATTAACTTTAACATATGATTATTTTCAGATGAACAATTCAAACAATGTCTCAACTATGGCACCAACAAAGAACGAATTTGGCATTGTCAAAATGACTATCAATGAATAAATCATTGGTAAAGTTTTGTTACAACATCTCGCGTAATTTTTTTATCAATACGTGACTCTTTATTCTTTCTTTGATCAGCAAGGCAGGACCGATAATGGCGATCTTCATGTTCATGAGGTAACACTCATTTCTACACTTCGTTCTCTTTCAGATTACTATTTATCCGAATGAAGTCATAATGTTGTTTTCCGCTTTTAAACAACAGCATGACGACAATGTGGAACTTGATGAGGTGATTCGTGAATCTAAGAAAAGGAAAAGGGGAGCAAACTTGGCGACATAGAAATATAACGATGTTATTATACTTATTTATTGTTGACGAAGCTGAGAGAAAAAATTATGACTTGGCACCATTTATCTACCGTCCAAATAAAATAAGATCAAATCTCAATCGTTTAAAATCGAGTAATTCATAGCAAGCAGCCCTAATTATTTAAAGTTGAGTGCATATTGGGCACGTTTACTATATCCCAACTAACTTACCTTTATCTAAGTTATGAACCAATCAAAGAAGATTATATATTTTGTATTTTAAATTCAATTTGTGTTTATCTTATTGAGTCTTGCATCATTACTTAAGAGAACATATTTCAATTATATGCATCATAGACACATACACATACCATCTACTTCAGAATGCTAGGCAAAGAAGATATATGCATACATCATTGTCTCACGACTCGTCTCGCAAACGCTTTGTATTATTATTATTGATTTAGAGCAATCATCTAATAAGCATTTGATGTTGTTTAGATATATGCATATAAGACGTTTTTACTCAAGCAAAATGAAGATATATATCAAATGCTTTCTTTTCATCCATTATTTATCTATTTCCTCATTCGATGTATTAACTTTAACATATGATAATTTTCATATGAACAATTCAAACAATGTTTCAACTATGGCACCAACAAAGAACGAATTTGGCATTGTTAAGATGATTATCAATGAATAAATCATTGGTAAAGTTTTGTTACAACATCTCGCGTAATTTTTTTATCAATACGTGACTCTTTATTCTTTGTTTGATCAGCAAGGCAGGACCAATAATGGCGATCTTCATGTTCATGACATAACACTCATTTCTACACTTCGTTCTCTTTCAGATTACTATATTTCTGAATAAAGTCATAATGTTGTTTTCCGCTTTTAAACAACAGCATGACGACAATGTGGAACTTGATGAGGTGATTCGTGAATCTAAGAAAAGGAAAAGGGGAGCAAACTTGGCGACATAGAAATATAACGATGTTATTATACTTATTTATTGTTGACGAAGCTGAGAGAAAAAATTATGACTTGGCACCATTTATCTACCGTCCAAATAAAATAAGATCAAATCTCAATCGTTTAAAATTGAGTAATTCATAGAAAGCATCCCTAATTATTTAAAGTTGAGTGCATATTGGGCACGTTTACTATATCCCAACTAACTTACCTTTATCTAAGTTATGAACCAATCAAAGAAGATAATATATTTTGTATTTTAAATTCAATTTGTGTTTATCTTATTGAGTCTTGCATCATTACTTAAGAGAACATATTTCAATTATACGCATCATAGACACATACACATACCATATACTTTAGAATGCCAGGTAAAGAAGATATATACATACATCATTGTCTCGACGACTCCGTCTCGCAACGCTTGTAATTATTATTATTGATTTAGAGTCAATCATCATAAGTAAGCATTTGATGTTGTTTATATATACGCATATAAGACACGTTATTAATACTCAAGCAAAATGAAGATATATATCAAATGCTTTCTTTTCTTCCAATATTTATCTATTTCCTTATTCGATGTATTAACTTTAACATATGATTATTTTCAGATGAACAATTCAAACAATGTCTCAACTATGGCACCAACAAAGAACGAATTCGACACTGTCAAAATGACTATCAATGAATAAATCATTGGTAAAGTTTTGTAACAACATCCCGAGTAATTTTTTTATCAATACGTGACTCTTTATTCTTTCTTTGATCAGCAAGGCAGGACCAATAATGGCGATCTTTATGTTCATGACGTAACACTCATTTCTATACTTCGTTCACTTTCAGATTACTATTTTTCCGAATGAAGTCATAATGTTGTTTTCCACTTTTAAACAAAAGCATGATGACAATGTGGAACTTGATGAGGTGATTCGTGAATCTAAGAAAAGGAAAAGGGGAGCAAACTTGGCGACTTAGAAATATAACGATGTTATTATACTTATTTATTGTTGACGAAGCTTAGAGAAAAAATTATGACTTGGCACCATTTATCTACCGTCCAAATAAAATAAGATCAAATCTCAATCGTTTAAAATCGAGTAATTCATAGCAAGCATCCCTAATTATTTAAAGTTGAGTGCATATTGGGCACGTTTACTATATCCCAACTAACTTACCTTTATCTAAGTTATGAACCAGTCAAAGAAGATAATATATTTTGTATTTTAAATTCAATTTGTGTTTATCTTATTGAGTCTTGCATCATTACTTAAAAGAACATATTTCAATTATATGCATCATAGACACATACACATACCATATACTTCAGAATGCCAGTCAAAGAAGATATATGCATACATCATTGTCTCACGAATCGTCTCGCAAACGCTTTGTATTATTATTATTGATTTAGAGCAATCATCTAAAAAGCATTTGATGTTGTTTAGATATATGAATATAAGACGTTTTTACTCAAGCAAAATGAAGATATATATCAAATTCTTTCTTTTCATCCATTATTTATCTATTTCCTCATTCGATGTATTAACTTTAACATATGATTATTTTCAGATGAACAATTCAAACAATGTCTCAACTATGGCACCAACAAAGAACGAATTCGGCATTGTCAAAATGACTATCAATGAATGAATCATTAGTAAAGTTTTGTTACAACATCTCGCGTATTTTTTTATCAATACGTGACTCTTTATTCTTTCTTTGATCAGCAAGGCAGGACCGATAATGGCGATCTTCATGTTCATGAGGTAACACTCATTTCTCTTTCAGAATACTATTTATCCGAATGAAGCCTTAATGTTGTTTTCCGCGTTTAAACAACAGCATGACGACAATGTGGAACTTGATGAGGTGATTCGCGAATCTAAGAAAAGGAAAAGGGGAGCAAACTTGGCGACATAGAAATATAACGATGTTATTATACTTATTTATTGTTGATGAAGGTGAGAGAAAAAATTATGACTTGGCACCATTTATCTATCGTCCAAATAAAATAAGATCAAATCTTAACCGTTTAAAATAGAGTAATTCATAGCAAGCAGCCCTAATTCTTTAAAGTTGAGTGCATATTGGGCACGTTTACTATATCCCAACTAACTTACCTTTGTCTAAGTTATGAACCAGTCAATGAAGATAATATATTTTGTATTTTAAATTCAATTTGTGTTTATCTTATTGAGTCTTGCATCATTACTTAAGAGAACATATTTCAATTATATGCATCATAGACACATACACATACCATATACTTTAGAATGCCAGGCAAAGAAGATATATGCATACATCATTGTCTCACGAATCGTCTCGCAAACGCTTTGTATTATTATTATTATTTATTTAGAGCAATCATCTAATAAGCATTTGATGTTGTTTAGATATATGCATATAAGACGTTTTTACTCAAGCAAAATGAACATAAATATCAAATGCTTTCTTTTCATCCATTATTTATCTATTTCCTCATTCGATGTATTAACTTTAACATTTGATTATTTTCAGATGAACAATTCAAACAATGTCTTAACTATGGCACCAACAAAGAACGAATTTGGCATTGTCAAAATGACTATCAATGAATAAGTCATTGGTAAAGTTTTATTATAACATCTTGCATAATTTTTTTTATCAATACGTGACTCTTTATTCTTTCTTTGATCAGCAAAGCATGACCGATAATGGGGATCTTCATGTTCATGAGGTAACACTCATTTCTACACTTCGTTTTCTTTCAGGTTTCTATTTATCAGAATGAAGTCGTAATGTTGTTTTACACCTTTAAACAACAGCATGACGATAATGTGGAACTTGATGAGGTGATTCGCGAATCTAAGAAAAGGAAAAGGGGAGCAAACTTGGCGACATAGAAATATAACGATGTTATTATACTTATTTATTGTTGCCGAAGCTGAGAGAAGAAATTATGACTTGGTACCATTTATCTACCATCCAAATAAAATAAGATCAAATCTCAATCATTTAAAATAGAGTAATTCATAGCAAGCAACCCTAATTCTTTAAAGTTGAGTACATATTGGGCACGTTTACTATATCCCAATTAACTTACCTTTATCTAAGTTATGAACAAGTCAAAGAAGTTAATATATTTTGTATTTTAAATTCAATTTGGGTTTATCTTATTGAGTCTTGCATCATTACTTAAGAGAACATATTTCAGTTATATGGATCATAGATACAAACACATACCATATACTTCAGAATGCCAGGCTAAGAAGATATATGCATACATCATTGTCTCACGAATCGTCTCGCAAACGCTTTGTATTATTATTATTGATTTAGAGGAATCATCTAATAAGCATTTGATGTTGTTTTGATATATGCATATAAGACGTTTTTACTCAAGCAAAATGAAGATATATATCAAATGCTTTCTTTTCATCCATTATTTATCTATTTCCTCATATGATTATTTCAAGATGAACAATTCAAACAATGTCTCAACTATGGCACCAACAAAGAACGAATTCGACATTGTCAAAATGACTATTAATGAATAAATCATTGGTAAAGTTTTGTTACAATATCTCGCGTAATTTTTTTATTAATACGTGACTCTTTATTCTTTCTTTGATCAGCAAGGCAGGACCGATAATGGCGATCTTCATGTTCATGAGGTAACACTCATTTCTACACTTTGTTCTCTTTGAGATTACTATTTATCCTAATGAAGTCATAATGTTGTTTTCCGCCTTTAAACAACAGCATGACGACAATGTGGAACTTGATGAGGTGATTCGCGAATCTAAGAAAAGGAAAAGGGGAGCAAACTTGGCGACATGGTAATATTACGATGTTATTATACTTATTTATTGTTGACGAAGCTGAGAGAAAAAATTATGACTTGGCACTATTTATCTACCGTCCAAATAAAATAAGATCAAATCTCAATCATTTAAAATAGAGTAATTCATAGCAAGCAGCCCTAATTCTTTAAAGTTGAGTGCATATTGGGCATGTTTACTATATCTCAACTAACTTACCTTTATCTAAGTTATGAACCAGTCAAAGAAGATAATATATTTTGTATTTTAAATTCAATTTGTGTTTATCTTATTGAGTTTTTAGAAACTCTTGCATCATTACTTAAGAGAACATATTTCAGTTATATGCATCATAGACACATACACATACCATATACTTTAGAATGCCAGGCAAAGAAGATATATGCATACATCATCGTCTCACGAATTGTCTCGCAAATGCTTTGTATTATTATTATTGATTTAGAGCAATCATCTAACAAGCATTTGATATTGTTTAGATATATGCATATAAGACGTTTTTACCTAAGCAAAATGAAAATATATATCAAATCCTTTCTTTTCATCTATTATTTATCTATTTCCTCATTCGATGTATTAACTTTAACATATGATTATTTTCAGATGAACAATTCAAACAATGTCTCAACTATGGCACCAACAAAGAACGAATCCGGCATTGTCAAGATGACTATCAATGAATAAATCATTGGTAAAGTTTTGTTACATCATCTCGCGTAATTTTTTTATCAATACGTGACTCTTTATTCTTTCTTTGATCAGCAAGGCAGGACCGATAATGGCGATCTTCATGTTCATGAGGTAACACTCATTTCTACACTTCGTTCTCTTTTAGATTACTATTTATCCGAATGAAGTCATAATGTTGTTTTCCGCCTTTAAACAACAGCATGATGACAATGTGGAACTTGATGAGGTGATTCGTGAATCTAAGAAAAAGAAAAGGGGAGCAAACTTGGCGACATGGAAATATAACGATGTTATTGAAGTTGAAAGCTCGGACGATGAGACCATTTTCAATGGGAATGATTATATTCCTAATGATACTTTGGATGATCTTTTGTCCATATCCAGTAACACGAGGAAGGAAACAGACCAAGTCTTTGTGTTTAGCCGCAACAACATTTAACGTCTCATTGACGAAGATGATAATTTTAGTTGATCAAAATTTAGTTGCTTTTCAATGTTACGTAGTTTTGTTTAAAATTCTTTCTACTGCTTATTCGGTTCAACCTTTGGTTAAATTCCTCATGGTGTTGTTTTTTTGGGAATAAATGTTATTTGGGCCACTTATGTTTTAATGCAAGCATTGTTACTATACTTTCGGTTTATCAAGTATTGCACTTGCATCATATAAACAAGCTTATTGAGTTTCAAATGTTAATCTTTAAAGTACTAAAGGACCACAACACAAACTAATATACAAATGTTGGTTGAGTTTCAAGTGCAATTGTCACAACGGGTTAGACCTTACAATTTGGTTATTAAAGACACATACGAACACATACAAAACTGACCCACTTTAATCACATATTATAAGTAAGCCAATGCCTAAACATTCGAACATATCTCAAGTCCGTTTCAAATACACGGTGGAGTTTTATGATTGTATGCACCTAATAGCAGAGTATATTCGCCAATGTGATTTCTAGAGACATAGTATACAACAACAATTTTTTAGGTGCGTAATTCACATAATCTGAAATACTAAGGAGTGTTACTTCAATGATGCACTAATTTTTTTGCACCTCCGGTTCAAAACTGAAACATACAAGACGAATTGGAAGTGGTCAACATTATAAGTAAAATGTGTAACTCAAATTTTTCAAAAGTTGTTATGCTTGGATAAAGTTGCATTCAAATGTTACTTGATGCCTTATCATTAAATAAGAATGATCGTGCACAGTTAGTTGCATTCAAATGTTAATTGATGCCTTATCATAACGGCACCTAAGTACCTATGAACTATATAACTCGAGGGTCAAATATAAAAAACTAGGTGTAGACAAAACTTCTAAAGCTCTATCAGATTACATAAAAAAATCTAAGTGTCAAACACCTAAGACAACAACTTAGTTATTTATACTATCAAAAGAGACTGAACCAATTTAACGTTATATCACTATACTCAAAAATCATAAAAGAACTAATGTCAAGCAACCAACATACTTTATGATTTATACCGACTTTTAATAATTTGTACTTCGGTAAGAATTCAACGGTACGAACCATGTTTATCAAAAGAATGTGTCATCTCAGTTATTAAGGATTTTTTTAATTTTATATGTTATAACAATTTTTGACTTATAAATAACCGTCTACCCGTGCAACGCACGGGTATTGTTCTTGTTTAATCTGAATGAAAAGTCCGAAATGATATAATTATTTTATTATATAAAAGATAGGTGAGCCGATCCATATGGAACAAACTATGCATTTTTTTCTCATTCTCAAACAACGGATCATAAATTAATTTGGAGCACACGTTTTGAAATTTTGGAACACTTTGCCTAAATACCGTTCCAAAAAATGCGTTCCATAACATCTTGATCAAAAACGTCTTGTGGGGCGTATACGAAACCTCTGTACACGTACGCGTAATAGATATCAAGTTGGAGCACAAGTTATTGATATATGCAAACACATATTCACCAGATTTAACTTATGATAAAATCTTGTGGCGGACATAACTCCAAACGATATTGAATAAAATAGGACGGAATACATTACCGAAGAAATGACAATATTACTTTTGTGCAGAAGCAATGACGTTAACGAAACTAGAAATGATAATGCAAAAGAAATCAAATATATATGGTCAAAATTATCAAGATCCAGTATTCTAAACTAAAATTTGAAAATAAGTTCGATTCATGTTTAATTCTCTTGCACTTACAGGACTTATGATTCGTAAATGAGCGCCAAAACAGCCAACCACCTGTTCGTTGAATGCCATGTTGGCATGTTGCTGCTGATTTATGGTGTGCAATTAAATCTTGGTGGGGACTAATGGACAACCTTTCGAACCTCTTAAATCTTGTGTCGTTGGCGGATAATGTAAACTTCAACGATCAGTTAAAGAGTAGTTTCAATGTGGTTATTCAAACGACCATACTTGGGTTTTATGGAGATACCGGAATCGTTTGTTTTTACCTCCAAGGAAAGATATGTTTTGTGAAGAGATTAATGTGCTCTCATAATAGGAGTAAAAAAAATAGATCTAGATTTGTTAGATTGGCTTAATAACCCAATCTCTTATTGTTTGAATGTTTGATATCTTTGTAATATGTGTTGATGACGTATACTAGGTATACCAAGCCTTTGGGCTTGGGCCACTTTATTACTCGGGCTTTTGGGCCCAACCTGTTAATAACGGGCCATAGTAAAACCCAATCTCGCGTGGGCCACGGCCCGAACCCAGCGATCCGTCCGCGGATCCAGTTATAGACAATCCGTCCGCGGATCCACCTATAGGACGATCCGTCCGCGGAAAACATCCGCATCCGTTCAACACGATTATCGCGGATCCTTGCCCGACAAGGGACCCACTCTGGCCACTACTAAAGTAACCGAAATACTAGGAAACCCTAGTACTAGACACCTATAAATAGGGATCACAATACACCCCAAAAGGTACACAGTTATTCTTATTCTCTCTGACATATACTCTGACAATATGAATACTTACTCTCACGCCGGAGTCTAATCGTGGGGTCCGTCCCCACGGTAAGGCTAACGGTTTACTTTTAATTGTGCAGAAAATCATATCACTTCTCTTGCTCTAGTACAAGATCAAACACTCAAGTCATTTGGAGGCCCGGCCCGACAAAGGACTTCAACACCTTGCCAAACCCGACACGAATTTTGTACTAACAAGTGGCGCCATCCGTGGGACCCCTACGCAACCACGATTCTCTAAAAACTCACCATGAGCACTCACGAACAACAAATCACAAATAATCCCACGTCCGCCGTGAGGAATACGGGGGGGAAGGAATGGTCCCCAAGGTCTTGAGGAACCTATGTCTGACGAGGTTCTTAGGGAAATGTGCGACAAAAACTATCACCAACTCTTGCCGCTCATCGCCGAAAAGATGCAAAAAGAAAAGAGGACAGGCACCGGAAAGAAATAAGGTAATCCAAGAAGAGGTGGAAAATTGGTGGATGCCAGAATAATGAAAGAGGTCCATTATCACAGTTGGCTCTCTAATCCGGTAATGGTCAAAAAGCATGACGAAACCTGGCGAATGTGTGTAGACTTCAAAGATCTTAACAATGCATGCCCCAAGGATTGCTACCCATTACCGGAAATAGACTGGTAGGTGGAGTCCCTCTGTGGGTATCCTTTCAAATGTTTCTTAGATGCATACAAGGGGTACCACCAAATTAAAATGGCAAAAGATGACGAAGAAAAAACGGCGTTCATAACAAGCCAAGGGATATTTTGCTACTCTAAGATGCCGTTCGGTTTAAAGAATGCCGGGTCAACATGTCAACGTTTAGTGGATAAGGCATTCCAAATGCAGATTGGACGTAACATAGAGGTATATTTCAATGACCTGGTTATAAAGAGCCACACGGAAGAAGAAATCATCTGAGACATAACAGAAACATTCAAAACTCTC
>BQNB010144801.1:0-16806 GCA_026074375.1 Tanacetum coccineum
TATCACTGTTCGGGCTATCATAATCCAGAGGCCACACAGTATTGTTTGAGGAGCCAGGGCACTTTAAATCGTAAACCCAGCAAACTCGTCAAAACAAATACCCAAATGGAACCCCTCACATGAAATTCCCTAGTATTGTGATACGATAAGATTATAATGTTTTATAACATTTATTTTTATAATTAATATAAAAATATAATATTTTAATAGTTTGCAAAATTGGCAAAATATACCCTTGGATTATGAACTTTTACAAGTTTAGTCCTTTATATAAAAAGTATTTATATATTAAACCTTTAACTTTGAAACTTGGCAAAATAAGTCCTTATAGTTATAACTTTGATAAAATGACATTTTCAGTCCCTTTAGTTATAAGTTTCAGAAAGTTACGATATATACCCCTATGCATGAAAAACGTATCGTTTTTAGTCCAAAATCCATAATAATGATATTTTTCAATATGAAAAGCAATTTTCAGGTTATAGCTTATTAATATAAGCTAAAATATGAAGGTTTAACGTAACAAAAGTTTAAAATAACGATTTGTTAAGCTAGAAATCAAAACGGGTCAAATTAGGGTTTTAAAATGAAAACGCGCGGGTTTTAAGCTTCAAGCTTTTAAGACTTAGTAAAATACTTATAATATTGTTAGATAAGCTTATTAGGATAGATTATAACATTAGTTTACAAGTTTAGCTTATAGATTAAGAGAAAACATGTTTTTAGGGTTTCATAGGTTTGGTTTGAATCAAAATAGAAAAACGCATAGGTTTTTGAGTTCAAAGCTTTTAACAATGGTTTAAGCATGATCATATAAACATTATAAGGGTATTGAAACAGAATGTGAGCTTATGAAACCTGATTTTGAGCTTATAGTTTGGAAACGGGTCGAAATGGAGACTTTTAGCTTCGTACGCCTAGAATAACAACTCCGGGGCTTCAAGACTTGGTTTCTTTACTTATATTCTGCTCTTGGGACTTTAATTATTACTCTTGATCAGACCTTGGACTCCATTGATGATTAGCAAGAAAGAATTCAGGTGTGAGTTGAAATAAAAGGGTTTACACCCTTTATATAGGTGCAAAATCACCTTGGTGGCCAAGAAAACTTAAGGGCCAAGTTTAGGACATGTGTAGCAGCTAGGAGATGATGAGGAGATGCTATATGATGAGTAACATAAGCTAGAAACTAGCCTTGAGGTGTTGTTTGGTCCTTGTGGTGCCGCGGCTAAGAAAGAGGAAAAGAGAGGTGATGTGGCCAACTTGGTGGCCAAGTTATGAATTAGAGGTGCTTGTAAGCTACTTAGGAGCTGAAGTAGGTGATTCATTGAGGTGCTTGAGGTGTTAGAGTGCTTGCTTAGGTTTAAAATGGGTCATTTTGGAGGGAAAAAGGTAATTGGGTAGAACTAGGGTTTAGGGTTTTGTTTTAGGTTTTAAGGTTTTTAAAATATGTATGAGAGCTTATGAGTAGAGTAATTAGGGTTTATATGTCACATATTGAGTGTAGTGGCTTGTACAAAAGTGGTGGTAAAGAAACTAGAATGAAAACGGTGGTAAAACGGTTATTTTAGATGTCATGCTTAATGACTTATACATTGTGCTTTTAAGGACTTGTACATTGACTTGGAGGGTGTTTATATTTAAAATGGGATGTTATATTACTTGTACATATGCTTTGATTGTTTGTACATTGATTTTATATGTATATATAGTTAGGGTTTAAAGGTAAACGTTTAACGTTTAAAGCCTGTTTTGATATAACGTTGCAAATGGTACATTATATGAGTAATGTATTTTGTAAAAATGATATTAAGATATTGACTTGACATATTAGGATGTTTATATGATATAAAGATAGATATAGTTGGCATTGGTAGGTTGTGTGAACTTGTTTAGTTTGCTATGTAAACAATGTTACATAATAGAATGTAATAAAGCAAAAAATTTCCCGTACAAATGTGATCATAATAAAATAGGTTGATTTTGCTTTGATGAAAATTTCGGGTTGTTATATACACCTTACCACGCCTACGGGATTTTTCTTCATCAAGCCTGATATACTCCTCCATAGTAATGTTGAGGTTGTCCATTTTTAACCTGTAATAAATTCGCTAGGAAAGAAAACTGTCAAATAACTTAATACGCCGTATTCAGTGAACTGAATACGCCGTATTGATGATAGAGTCGAATATGCTGTGTTTGTTTGAAAACACACAAAAATACAATATGCAAAATATACAATGCAGAAATCCAACACACAAAACAAACACACAAATATGAAAATTAATCTAAGCTAAATCTAAACTAAAAATACTTATAAATAAGAATTAAACAACTTCACTCCCCGGCAATGGCGCCAAAAACTTGATGTGCTGTCGTTGTATGGTATATTTAAGATGATTCAAGTTTTAAATTTATATTTTGCCGACTAAACCAAAAACAACACTTTAACGGGCAGTGTACCCGGTCAATTGTAGTTTCGTTGGTAAGTAGGGTGTCGATCACTGAGAGCGAGAGCGTTAATATCTAATCTATCAGTATTTTAGTTATCTAAGTTAAACCTAAAACTAATGCAAAGGGGGGTTTCAGCCTGAGAGACTGGCACGGGTTTGTGTATCTACCTAAGGTTTTGATGACAAGTAAAGCAATAAACACACACAAGAAGACAAGAAAACGATAGAGAAGTGGTCGAGAACTAATGTAAGAAAAACGTATCAACCATGAATAATCCGATAAAACACACGTTCGTTTATTTAGTGCAATGATTATCTCATCTCGAAGGGCATATCATTCCTAGACTTAGGCGGTACTTCTTCCTAAGACCTAGACACGCTAATTCTGTCACAATTAGACGCATCCACATAAAGCTTCCTTATGTTGATTATAATCTATCTTAGGATCTAAGTAATGGTGCTCTTACTAAACCCTAGCTCATCGAGACTTTACCCACTTACTGCTTAACGGCTCTTTATATACTAGTAGTCCACTGTCCGAGTCCTTACCAATGGAATAAGGACGTACTCATTGATTTCAAGGTCACCTTATGGCTCAACTAAGCTCACTAAACTAAAGGCAAGGATAGGTCAATATTTGTGATCCTATGATTCTAGATATATAAATTGCAATATGGAGAGCTATCCTGGACTCTTAGCCTACGCCCAAACAACACCAAAGTTGCAGCACATTAAATATGTAGGACTAGACCCAGTTGAATGATAGGTCGCATACTTAAGCACGTAAACGAATATAAATTGATAAACATAAACAACAATCAACGATAAATTGTAAAAATACACACTGTTTGATATATGAACGATTAAAATAAAAAAACCTTAATCAAACGTGTATTCGTTGCGCGAAGATTACAAGAGTTTTCCTATGATCTTGAGGCTCTTTTCTGACCTTCTAGGCTTATTTATTCATCTCTTGGTCGACTTGGTGGTTTAGGGATTCACTTGCATACTCCCAATTGAGTTTAGGGTCGTCTATATATATAGGGTCTGGTAGTCGGTTCGATATGGCGTATTAAGAAGCTCAATACGGAGTGTTGGATGATTTGGCATGGGCTCCAAGAATAAAATATTCCAAAATTCTTGCGCAGGAATTTGGATACGACATATCCGATTTTTAGATACGGCGTATTGGCCAATACGGAGTATTGGGTTTTTGGATACGGAGTATTCGATGAAAATGTATTTTTCTTGATTTTTGACCAAAGTATCATATACGGCGTATCAATGACGTATTCTTCAAAGCCAGGCAATGGTCTTGAGTTCTTCAAAGTCTTTAGATACGGCGTATTTGTCTAGAATGAAACGGCGTATCGATGTCAGAATCAGTCGACTTTCTTAAACTCTTCGTTTATGCTTCAAAACACGTCTTTTTCTCCATCTTTTGCCAACTACTCGATAATTACTGCAAATAACAAATATAAACAATTAAGTACCAATTCTTGCAATAATTATACAAAACGGGTTATTTACATGGGATAAATGATGCTATAAAATAGAAGTTATTTGATGTCATCAATTATTACAATATTTGTCCTAGTCGAACATCGGCTTTAAAACATAACTTTATAAGTTCACAAAAGCTTCATCTTGATATTTCAAAGATTGAAAGAGACGACATGACAAGACATCAATTATTACAAATAACGTCACATTTATACCATCATTTATCCCGAATAAGTTACCCATTTTTATATAATTATTGCAAGAATGTGTACTTTATTGTTTAAAAGTGTTATTTGCAGTAATTATGGAGTGATTTGTGAAGACATCCTAAAAGGCGCATATTTTGGAGCTAAAACGAAGATATATGAAGATAACTCATTTCTGACCAGTAAGCCGTATCCAGGAAAAGAGATACGGCATATCAGGGTCAAGTCTTCACAAATAAACGCGTATTCACAATTCCCAATACAGCGTATCCACCTTCTGCCATACGCCGTATCCATGAAGATAACTATTCATAGATACGAAGATATTTGTATTTTGGGAATGTATATTATACTGATCTTAAACTTTGCGCGCACTCCAAGGGATACACCCCAATACGCTGTATTGGCCAAGCCCAATACGGCATATCTAACATTTTTCAGAGGTTATAAATAGAAGACTCAAAAATGAGTTTTCTGCAAAATCATATTCTTCATACCTTACTCATAAAAGACAATTTTTGAAGAGAAGAAGAGCAATAAAGGTCAAGCACTGATCACGATTCCATAGAAGACACCGTGTAATTTCCTTACTCTTGTAATCATTTTTTTGATATCGTTCGGTAAAACGTTTAGTTTACCTTTGTTCATTGATCACACTTGTATAATACATTGGTTATGGGCTAATACCCTTGGGTATTAGCCATCTTAATGAAGATTTAATGTTTGGTTTGTTTTAAAATTGATTTACTTAATTTATCGTTGAAAGTTTAATTATGTTTATCACATGATACTTGTTTACGTGTTTGAATATGCGACCTATCATTCAACTGGGTCTAGTTACGCCTAACAAGTGAGCTAGATACTGGGATAACTCTCCATATCGTGTTTTATATTACTGGACCAATAGGATTACAAATAACATTTTGTCTTTGTCTTTAAATTAAGAGCTTAGTTGGACCGACAGGTTTAATGTTTCAACAAGTATGTTCTTGATTAATTGATAAAGATTTGAATAGTGGACTACCAATATATAAAAGATCGTCAAACAGTAAGTGGGTAAAGTCCTGATAGGCTAGGGTTTATCAAGATCACCATTGCTATAATCCCTAGATAGATTATAATTAAACTAAAAGGATGCTTTATGCGGATGCGTTAATTGTGACAGGATTCAACGTGTCTAGGTCTTATGATGATGTCCCGCCTAAGTCTTAAGAATGATATGCCGCTTCGAGATAAGAAATCATTGCACTAAATAAAAAAACTAGCATTTAATCGGATTTAATATGGCTAATAAAGTTTTTTATTATTTGGCTTGCACCGCTCTTTTATCTTCTGATTGTTTTCTTGACTGTTTAATGTGTTTAGAATTGATTATTATCACCGTAAAACCTGTGCCAGTCTATCAGGCTAAAACCCCCCATATTTGTTAGAAGCGTATATGCATAGGTTTAATAAGTAATTAGAATTAACTTAAGTAGAAGTAATTAAAATACTGATAGATTATAAGGTTAACAACCTCGCTCTTAGTGTTCGACACCCTACTTACCACGAAACTCCACCCGATCAGGAACACTGCCCGTTAAAGTGTTGTTCTAGGATAAGTCGGTTAAATATAAATGTAAAACTTGGTAATCAAAAAATTGACCCTACACAACAACACATCAAGTTTTCGGCGCCGTTGTCGATGAGTAAAAAAGTTTAACCTTTAATTTTATTAGTATTTCTAACCATTAGCTTAGAATAATTTAATTAGTGTAATTTAATTCAGTTTGTATTTAATTGCATTGCGTGTTTAATTTTTTGTTTCAATTTCTACATTATATAAGTCATCTATAATATTCTGAGTCGAATACTGAATACGGCGTATTCAATTTATTGGATACGGCGTATAAATTTTTTTTAAACCAATACAGCGTATTCGACTCTAAACCTCCATACGGCGTATTTGTCTATTTGACCATTTTTTTCCTAGCTATTTTGTTACAGGTTAAAATGGACGGCCCTAACATTACTAAGGAAGAATACATCAGGCTTGAGGAAGAAAAAGCTCATAGGCGTGGTCAGGTGTATAACTGGGAGACTACTAAGTATGGTAAGATCTGGTATGATGAAGACGTTCACAACCTCGGATCTTTTGGAACTGAATTCCCAGCTATAGTGATTAATGACACGTTAACATCCGATGAAGCACTCTCGTGCAAACCCACGGTAAGTCCTCTTAACGACAATGAAATTGACTTTAGAATATCGTTTGACGAATCCGACGATGAAGATTACACGGTAATTTATGACGAAAACTCATTTTCCTATAAAATAATTTCTGTTAACAATTTGAAAACGGATTCTGAAAATGATAATGATAAAGTCAATATACCTTCGTTTCCGTCACTCGAGCCTGAGGTCAGTTATTCTAATGATTTAGACTTCTTTAAAGATTTAAAAAATTAATTTCCAGCCATTGTTTACAATGATGCTCTAACGTCTAAATTGGATATCTTAACTGAACCTACTATAAGTCCTCAACATATCGATGAGTTTAATTTGAAAGATGAAACATCATTTTCCAAAAGTTTTGAAGAGGAACAAAACGTTTTATACTTTAATGATTTATTTACTTTTAACGTGATTTATCCCGATGATTTAAAATCAGATACGGACAATGGTAATGATGAAATCGATATTGAGCAACCATCGGGGGATATGTCTGTCATACCATTACCTAATGTAATTGATGTCAATGCACAAGGGTCAAATAAGCTTTTGGAAATAAGTCATGATACATATATTAAGTTTTTCAAGTCTGAAACTTTTATTAAAAAACTAAATGTTAATATTATGACTTGTAATCTTCTTAACAACGGGGTGATTTTAAATCTTATCAAGAATTTATATGTGTCGTTTGGCATCCCGTTCGACCTCAAATTGTTTTATAAGGATGGATTAAATTGGAAAAAGTCGAACTTAACGACTGGCTGAAACAAAAGTGCTTCCCGGGAGACAACCCGATCGTTTTTTATTGTTTTTAACTGTTTGTTTGCACGAGTCTGTCTTCCCAAACACCCCATACGGCGTATCGAACCCCTCTGGATACGGCGTATGGATGTGTCTGGACGTTATCAGTCTATAATTTAATTTCAGTATTTTAAAATTTTTAATTGTTTTTACAGGAACCATACGGCGTATCCTAGGGTTTGGGATACGGCGTATTGATCCATGTACATTTTTGTGTTTAATTGTTTTCTTGCATTGTAAATTTTGTATAGCCGAGTTAGGAATTTCACCTTTGTCTTTTAATCTTTTATGCATAACCTTGCTATAAGGAAAATCGACGATATGGTATACTCTGAAAAGGCGTGTGTTGAACTCGTACGAGCATTCTAAAGCCTTGTCAACACACTTTTTGCTCAAGAACTCAAATTGTAGAATCATCCTGAGCAACATAACAATGGAGTTCCTCGTTCTATATCTATTTCCCATTTTTCTTTATTGTTTTATCTATACAACGAGGACGTTATATAATCTAAGTGGGGGGGATAGAGAATTAGAACGGCTACTTGTCCTTTCTTATACAAATAACATGCTAATGTGCTTAAATTATGTCAAATTTAATTTTTTTTCTAGCATAACTTTTGTAAAAATTACTAATTACATGACCTCGCGCACTATAACCCTTAATGCCAATTTGTTAGAATTAAGCCTATTTCGTTTCCAAACGTTTACTAAAAATTCCACAAAAATATGAGTGTGTCGGTGATGTAGTGGACTTTAGAACTTGGCCTGGTATATCACTCGAGACCGCAATGATGAGTACTATGGATTTAGATGGAGAAACATTTTTGACTAGTAAATTTTTAGGTATACACCAAAAAGCCTATATGGTGTAAACTTAACTAACTACACTGGTTAGTTGAATCACGTGTAACCCTTTGTTTACTCTTACTTTAAGAGTAAGACCCCCTAGAAAAACCTGTTGAGCCATTCCTTTCTTTTTCACACCATATGTCTATTTCGTTACACCTTAGCCTACCCTGTAGATTAAGCCTACTTTAATCAAGTTGCTAGTTGCTTTTGTGTAAAGTTTTGTATTTCCTGTGTCAAAGTGAAATTTTCTATCTCTGTTATGGTCGGGAATTTGCACAATGTAATGGGAAAATTTGTAGCTCGTCTATTTTGCTACTTTCGCGATTATGTATTATGTCCGAAGGAGAAGTATCGAAAGAAAAATTATGATTGTGACGACGATAAAATTGTGCCGAGATTTATGTTATGTGAAAAAAAGAGATGGAAGTTTTATATTCGGTTCGTTAAACTTAAACCGAAGAAATTCTTGGAATGATGGATTATTCGTGGATTAAAAGTCGACGATGTATAGTTTTGTATTAAGTAGCCGATATCACCACTTTTGTAAAAGTATGTAAGTTTGGGATATAAGGGAAGTTGATCGTTATGAGAACGCCAACTTAGGTTGTATTTGTCATCTCTATGATCGAGGCGTTTGTATATGTTTCTAGTCTTTATCATGGAACGGTCAGGAAAAGTTACTAGCAACTACCTTATTTGTTCAAAGCTTAATCTTTTGTTTTGTGAATTTTATTTAACAACCATTTACTTCCCATTCCTAGACATTAACCTTCGGTTTTACTCGAACGAGGTTGGAGTGAGTCATGCATGTCTATTCCATCGTTACGGCCATGTATGCGTGATTTAGCCTCCTTGTTGGATTACGACTTTAGGTGAAAACTAGAAGGTCCCTACCCTATATCATTCTTCATCCTAACCTTTGGTTAAGCTCGAATGAAGATGTATTCGAACACACATGTCTATTCCGTCGTGACGGCCGTGTATGTGTGCTTCAGCTGCCTTGTTGGGGTGGTACTATCGGTGAAAGACTGTTAGAATGATTAACCCTTAGCCTTTAATAAAACCCAATTTAACTCTTGACTTGTTTCTCCTTAGCTCTAGTGGTGAAGATGTGTATCCTTGCCAAGCTTATGATACGAAGCTAATCACGACCGATCTTTCACTAAATTTTTTTTTGTTTTAATGATTAAAATCATGATTAGTAAATGTTTTAACAAAGGGAGATCCATTAATTATTAAAAATTTATATGTGCCATTTGGCATCCTGTTTGACCCCAAATTGTTTTATAAGGATGCGATTAAATTGGGGCAAGTCTAACTTAAATACTTTTCTGTAAACAAAAGTGCTTGATAGGGAGGACAACTCGGAATATAATTTTCAATTTTTATCAAGTCTATCTTCCCAGACTGTCTAATACGGTGTATCCAAACCCTATGGATACGGCGTATTGACTATTTGGACCTTATTAAGTCTTTTTATTTTTTAGTTTTTAAACTTTATTGTCAGTTTAGTCTATACGGCGTATTCGAATTATTGATATTTGCGTATTTAGTCGACTGTACCTGTACTTAGTTTTTGTTAAATACGGTTTTATTTGGCGTATAATTGGGGTATGGATATACGTCCGTTAGAATCCCTGTACAGTATTCATATTTGTTTTCCTATATATTAGCCCTTATAAACCCGAGATAGAATTGTAGGTTATTTTCTAAACTTTTATGGCAGGGCCCTTGTTTGTAACTAATATCGACTAATTGGTGATGGTATACTCTAAAAAGTATGTGTGTTGGCTGCTGTTGGAGGAAGTGTTTGGAATTCCATTTGAGGGTGTGAGATGAGATGTGTAGGATGAAATGAAAAGGGTTCTTGGTTCGTGTATTTATAGGCTCAAAACCCTTAGTTCTTAAATTTTCTTGTTATCTAATGGATTGATAAGTGTCTAAGCTAATTAAGGTGACTAAGAGGGGCTAGTAGGATGAGTATTATAAGCTAGAAACTGGCCATGAAGTGTTGGAAAGGTGTTTGGAGGCCATAGCTGAAATGGAAACAAGGAGGTGATCAAGGTGCTTGTAAGCTACTTGGTTGCTTGCTTGGTGATGTCATAGAGGTGCTAGGGGTAGCTTTGCTTGAGGTGCTTGGGTTGCTAGCTTGGGGTGTTATAAATGGGCGTCAAATTGGAAGTAAATGGTTTACAGGGTTGGTTTTTCTTTCGGGTTAGGGTTTAGGGTTTTAAAATGTGTATTAGGGTTAGGAGTAAGGGTAGATTAAGGTTTAGGATTAGTGTTAGGACTGAGATTAGGGCTTAGGATTAAGGTTTGTATTTATATTATATATTGATAGCTTTTAAGGTGTGAGTTTCGGCGAGTCATGGAGGGTGCAAGCTTGGTTTTGGCTTAGTTTTGAAACTAGTTAGGGTGTTGGCCGGTTCATTAGGGTTTCGAGTTAGGGTTAAGGATTTAGGACGAGCTAGGGTGATATAAAGGGAAAGTTTAGTTCAAATGTGGTGCCAGTAGGAGTTGTAACTCATGCTTAAAAGGTGGTACGAAATCTCATAAGAAATTGGAGGGAAATGGCTTATTTGAATCTTGTGCATTATCGGGTTGTACTATAAGCTTAAAGGAGTTGTACTAGGGTTTTGGAGGAAAACATAGTTCGAATTTTATGCATTGATAACTTGTACACATGCCTTATAAGTTTATACTTTTGGTTTGTATGAAAACATTACATGTAATCGGGGTTTTGATATAAACATTAACGTATAATGTTCGTTTTATAATAAACGTATGGATGGTACGTTAAAATAGATAACGTATGTGGTAAAAGTAGATACTAAAACATATTGCTTGACATATTATAACGTTCATTTGACATAAACGTTAATGGAATTGGCATTGGTAGTTGCGTGAGCTCGTTTACTTTGGAAATGTAAGTTACGTTACATAATTGATGGAATAAAACAAAAATATTTCTGTGAAAATGGTTCTATTAAGTATAATAGATGGATAATTACACTGAGGAAAATTATGGGTTGTTATAGTCTCCCAACCTTAAATAAATCTTGTCCCTAGATTTAGTTGGATGTTGGAGTGATGTTTGGAAATACATGTGGATATTTGGCACGAATTTGATCTTCGCGTTCCCATGTAAATTCTGGTCCTCTTTTAGAGTTCCATCTTACTTTGACAATAGGGATGCGACTTTGTCTTAGTTGCTTGACTTCTCGATCCATAATTTACACTGGTTCTTCCACAAAATTGAGTTTGTCATCAAGCCGAAGCTCTTTCATTGGAATGATGAGGGATTCGTTAGATAGACATTTCTTTAAATTAGAAACGTGGAAGGTAATGTGGACCTTACTGAGTTCTTCAAGAAGCTCAAGTGTGTATGCCACTAGGCCGACCCTTTTAAGGATCTTAAATGGTCCAATGTACCGGGGGTTAAGCTTTCCTCGTTTTCCAAATCGGATGACACCTTTCCGAGGTGACACTTTTAACATGACACGATCTCCAACTTGGAATTCCAAAGACTTTTACCTTACATTGGCGTAACTCCTTTGTCGGTCTCTTGCAGCTTGCAAGCGTTGTCGGATTTGTACTATCTTTTTGGTGGTTTCATGGATTATTTCTGGTCCCGTGAGTTGAACATCTCTAACTTTGGCCCAACAGACAGGTGATCGACACTTTCAACCATAAAGTGCCTCGAATGGTGCTGCCTTAATACTGGCATGGTAACTGTTATTGTAGGAAAATTCTACCATTGGTAAGTGTCTCTCTCATCTTTTTCCAATGGTTCTTTCACTTTGTCCATCGGTCTCGGGATGATATGCCGTACTCATGTCTAATTGAGTACCCAAAGCACTCTGCATTGACAGCCAGAATCTGGATGTGAAATGACTGTCACGATCCGATTTGATGGATATTAGCTTTCCATGTTGTGAAACTATCTCCTTTAGATACAACCTTATAAGGGTTTCCATACTATCTGTTGCTTTGGTGGGGATGAAATGTGCTGATTTGGTAAGGCGGTCTGCAATGACTCAAATTGTGTCATGTCCACTTGATGTTTTAGGTAGCTTTGTAACGAAGTCCATTGTTATTCTTTCACATTTCCATGTCGGTATCTCTGGTTGTATCAATAAGCCAGATGGCTTCTGACATTCTGCTTTAACTCTAGAGCATGTCAAACACTTGCCGACATATTCAACGATGATTGCCTTCATGTTAAGCCACCAATAGAGTTTCTTTAGATCCTGATACATCTTGTCAGAACCTGGGTGAATGGAATACTTCGATTTATTGGATTCATGCATGATCAAGTCCCTCAAACCACCAAAGAATGGTAACCAACTTTGATTCTTGATACAACGAGTTCTATCAGGATGTACTTCAAATGCTTTGTCCATTCCTCATAGGTTCTCAGCTTCAATGTTTTATTCTTTGATCGCCTCATTTTGGGCTTCACAGATTTGTGATGGTAATTTTGGGTGAAGGGTCATGACTAATGCTCTAACTCATAGTGGTTTGATTCGTTCCTTTTGGCTTAAGGCATCTGCTACAACATTTGCCTTTACAGGATGGTAGCGAATCTCACAATCGTAATCTGTGAGTAATTTTAACCATCGGCGTTGTCTCATGTTTAATTCTTTCTGATCAAGGATATGCTGAAGACTTTTATGATCAGTGAACACAATACACTTTGTGCCATACAGATAGTGTCTCCAAATTATAAGAGCGAACACTACTGCTCCTAATTCGAGGTTGTGTGTAGTATAGTTCTCTTCATGAGACTTGAGTTGTCGTTATGCATATGCAATAACTTTTTCTCTTTGCATTAACCGCTTCCAGACCTTGGAGTGATGCATCACAGTAAATGCAAAGTCGTTGTTTCCTTCTGGTAATGCTAAGATTAGAGCTTCACATAATTTTTGTTTTAGCAGTTGGAAAGCTGACTCTTGGTTTTATCCCCAGATATACATCTTGTTTTTCTTGGTTAATTCAGGCAAAGGCTTTGCAATCTTCGAAAAACCTTCGATAAATCTCCAGTAGTATCCGGCAAGTCCTAAGAATTGGCGTATCTTTGTGGGTGTGGTAGGAGATGCCCAATCCTTGACTACTTCAATCTTGGCGGGGTCAACGTGAATTCCTTGGTTATCAATTACGTGTGCAAGAAACTACACGGTACTGATCTAGAAATCACATTTGGAGAACTTAGCATATAATTTCTCCTTTTTAAGTAATTCCAGGATTATTCTCAGGTGATCTTCGTGTTCTTCTTTGTTACGGGAGTAGATGAGAATATCATCGATGAACACTATCACAAATTTATCCAAGTATGGTTTGCACACACGATTCATGAGATCCATAAACACAGCAGGCGCGTTAGTTAAACCAAATGGCATCACATGGAATTCATAGTGTCCGTATCGCGATCTGAAAGCAGTCTTAGGAATATCTTCGTCCATGACTCTCAGTTGGTGATAGCCTGATCTTAAGTCAATCTTTGTGTAAGTACTTGAACCTTGAAGCTGGTCTAATAAATCATCAATCCTGGGTAATGGGTAACGATTCTTTACGGTGAGTTTATTTAGCTCCCGGTAATCGATACTGTAACACCCCCAAATTGGGTCACAACGGAATAAGGGTCCGGGGCGTGTTACTTCATAGATCAATAACACAAGATATATATATATAGAACGACCAAAAAGTCGTTTAAAACCGATACATTGGATTCAACAAAGTATTTGTTACATAAGCCCGAAGCTTTACTTGTTCACTTGTTCAAAATACAAAGATTTCTAGCCCATAACAGATATACAAAATGTAATGCGACAAAATCTTTAATGCATGATATCCAAATCAAAACCACCAATGTATCCCTTGCACCTCGTGCTTATTGACCTCCTGAAAAACATTGCTTTAAAACGTCAACAATAATGTTGGTGAATTCATAGGTTTGATAAATCGTATATTGTAGGACCACAAGATTTCCCAAGTGTATGATAATGCAACAGATGCAGACATCATATAAATGTAATTACGTTGCCCTAAGCTCATGACACTGAAGCTCGACATAAATGAATACCATATAAATGGCCTACATTGCCCGTGATGATGTTCTAACCCGCAACATCCTATGTTCGACATGGTATACGTTCGTTTGTCCAGTGATAGCTAATCACCCGAACGGGGATGTCAATCCCAATAGATCTATTCATAACATTCGCGCTCACAATCCAGTAACTGACAGTTCATGATAATGGGCTCAACTAGGGTTATCGCTACTTAGGCAACACGTAATCATAATGTAAAACTTATCCACTTGTGTCCAATTATAAAACAGTGCATGTTTCTCACCCCAAAAACTTATAAAACAAATCATGTAAAACGTGGGGCTATGAACTCACCTTGAGTGAGCGTATATCAAGTATATCACAGAAAATGCGTCACGGTAATGATCGAGTGCAACCTAATCCAATATAGGTCGTATAAGTACTAATCACATTGGGTAACTACTACCATATATAATTCTATATAGCTAATCACCATCTAATTGTTTTAGTGAAATCATATTTATAAAGTTAAAACGTTTATAAATATACCTTTGGTAAAAATGACATAACTTTCACGTTTCAAGTCCGTTTCTTGCGTTTCTTATGTCCACGCTTTCGTATTAAGACGACGTATCAAAATATGACATTTTTGTATTTCATGTCCTCTGATGAATAGTGTTTTTTACTGTTCATAACAGTTATAAACTTATTTTTATAACTTTAATTAACGTAAAACCCGTAAATGTCGTATTTTATTCGTTATAGCTCTGTTTTTAGCGATTCTTTCGAGTACGTCTTCGTTATTGAAAGTTCTATCAATTATTGATGTTTATCAAACAAAATGTTTCTGTCATGAATAGTAAATTTTACTGTTCATAGTTTATAAAATTACTTTTAATTAACGTAAAACCCGTAAATGCCGTATTTTATTCGTTTTAGCTCCGTTTTTAGTAATTCTTTCGAGCACGATCTCGTAATTGAAAGTTCTATTTATTTATGAGGTTTACAAAAACAAATGTTCCTAAGATGAATAGTAACTTTTATAAATATAGTTTTATAAAAGTATTTTTATACATTTTAAGTATATAAACTCGCGTAATTCATAACTTCTTCGTTTTTAATTGAAAAATTACATTTCTTATTGTTTTGGAATCCTAAAAATATGTGTGATTTAATAAAAATACCCAACCTTCTGTTTGTAGAGTTTTTATAACAAGTTTTTATAAAAATTCTTTTATAACTCCGGTTATTATCGTAAAACGTATATTTGCCGTATCTTTTTCGTTATAAGTCGGTTTTTTGAGTTCTTTAGATATTTGGAATTGTCATAAGGTGTAATATCTTTATAGAAAATGATAGGGCTATCATAAATCATGAACCAAAACAGTCCCTTTGTAAATAATATGTATACTTATTGATATCACTTGTTTTATGTACTTTATAACTTAGTAATTTTTCCACAATCCTCCATAACCTTATTTATCATATATGTTACATATAATAATGTCCATCTATTGTCTAAAATTCCATAGTATCAAGTCCTTGATAACACCTTTAAATCACACTTATTAAGTAACTTTTAATTACAAGTTATTAAGTAAACCCTAATTAACAAGTTTCTACATAACTTTTTATACATAAATCAAGAGTGTACAACACTTATAAATCCATTTTAAAATGATATTACCAACATCATAGCATATGTAAAAGTGTACAAAACAATGATCACAAGTAAAAAATCCATTCCACATGTTTAAAAGTATCCTAAATGGTGATTTTACTATATAGAACATATATACACATAAAATGATAAATGTAAAGTTATTAAAGTTTTTAGATAACTTTATGATGACATATTATGATAACCATCACAATCTAAACCCTTGTTTAGATGAAAAACCAAAGCTTACAAGCTTAGAAAACCCTAATTCCAATAGAAACCCTAATCTTGCTTTTCTTGCTTCAATACTTGTAAACCTTTAACCAACCCTTTAAAACACCTTAGGTTATCATAGGAATGATGTGTGAGTGCTTGTATGATCTTAGAAAATCAAGCTATGGATTATAGAAAAGGGGGTTTGTTTGCCTTGGCTTATTGTAGAGCAAAAGGGAGAGTTGTGTGAAATTTTACTATGTAAAATGAAGTGTAAGTGTTTCTCTTTCTAGTTGTAAGAGTTATATAAGTCATATGCTAGTCAAAGCAACATGCAAGAAAGTCTAGAGACACGATGAGTGTTTTTAGGGAGCCATTGGTCAAAAGTATGGGAAGTATGGCTTGATTTAATGTGTAGAGATGTACAAAAGACCATGTGGTGATTTTTTGTGATATTTCTTTGTATAAATCCACCTATATCCGGCCATATATGTATATACATGATATATTTTTGTAATTTTTGAGTATTAGGTACAATTTTGGGTATTTGTTGAAGCGTAGAAAAGTTTTGGTAGTTTTGGGTATGCCTAAATGTATTTTATCGCGAAACGTAATCAATTTACACAACCAATAAAAATAAAATGAACAAATTTAATAATTATCTTCAAAATAATTACTTAACACTTGCTTGATGTAAACATTTAATCATTTGATACCTACTTACATTGAATGATCATTTTTTGCTTACGCGATTTAACTTAACGTTTACGATTTAAAAGCAAACACGTACAATACCAACGATACATAGTGAATTTATTAAGGACGTCAATGACCCTAAAACACAAGGTTTTATAGTCTTC